>JANHZU010000464.1:0-15478 GCA_032468055.1 Acrochordus granulatus
AAGGAGTACGGCAAGGCTGTATATTGTCACCCTGCTTATTTAACTTATATGCAGAGTACATCATGCAAAATGCTGGGGTGGATGAATCACCAGTTGGAATTAAGATTGCCAGGAGAAATATCAACAACCTCAGATATGAAGACGATACCACTCTAATGGCAGAAAGTGAAGAGGAGCTAAAGAGCTACTTGATGAGAGTGAAAGAGGAGTGCAAAAACTGGCTTGAAACCCAACATTAAAAAATCTAAGATTATGGCAACCAGTTCCATCACTTCTTGGTAAATAGAAGGGGAAGAAATGGAAGCAGTGGCAGATTTTACCTTCTTGGGCTGCAAGATCACTGCAGATGGTGACTGCAGCCATGAAATCAAAAGACTCTTGCTCCTTGGGAGGAAAGCTATCAGCATATTAAAAAGCGGGGACGTCATCTTGCCAACAAAGGTTCTTGAGTGGAAAGAAATGGTTTTCCAGTAGTAATGTAAGTCTGTGAGAGGTGAACCATAAGGAAGGCTGAATACTGAAGAACTGTTGCCTTCAAATTGTGGTGCTGAAGACTCTTGAGAATCTCTTGGACTGCAAGATCAGTCAATCCTACAGGAAATCAATCCTGACTGTTCATTAGAAGGAGAGATACTGAAGCTGAAGCTCAAATCATTTGGCCATCTAATGCAAAGAAATGCTGGGAAAGATTGAAGGCAAAAGGAGAAAGGGACAGCAGAGGATGATATGGTTAGATAGACCATTGTTGATTTGGGTGAGCTCCAGGAGACAGTGAAGGACAGGAAGGCCTGGAGTGCTGTGGTCCAATGGGCTGAAGAGAGTCAGACATGACTAAACAAAAAATATCAACACAACAAGATTTAGTCTCAGGATAATGATATACTTATTATTCAGTGTTTTTTTTTCAGACCTCTCCATCTCAGCTCAATCGTACCACAGATTTAAGGACTGATTGTTTTAATCATTTTGTCCCACTTTTCCACTTCAGTTAATCTAGTTGATGGTTGGTTGATCTATAGCTGGTGGATTAATTCCCATTAGGGTTATATTTAAGTTTATCTTTCCCACTTATATAATCCCATTGCTGCTTGCTCTCTTATCTCTTGTTTAATTTGTACACATACATTAGGATGGAAGGGATAATAATTTGATAGAAAACAATAATCACTGTTCTTTTCTTATCAAAGTTCATTGAGTATCTCTAGAGCAGTAATTTTGGACTTGATCATGGCCTAAGGTCACCTGGCAAGTATTCAAAGGCTTTCATGTCAACATGGGAGAAGTTGGACATAAACATTTCACATCAGCTGTAATCGTATAAAGCAAATAACATTAAATTGTTCTCTCTCTCTCTCTCTCTTCTTGTCTTCATGAGCATTTAGGTAGTTGGAAGTATAAATATTAAAACTAAATAATCAAGCTGATGGGTGGGCTCAATCCTGTTGTCAGTCCTGAATCTTTGATTCTGTTTCCAAAATATATATTTCTGTATTAGGATATGTCTGTCTCCCAGGATATCACAATTTTAAATTGCTCACTTTTAAAAAGTAACATGGTTCCTTCATAGAAAAATTTAGGGAGAAGAATTTATATCAAAATTCCCCTGCTTAGTATCGGTCATAATCTGGGCACTGAAGTCTATCCATTTTAAAGAGATGGGATCTAGTTTTCAGAGATCAGTCAGATGGAATGGAGAAGATTACCCCACAAATGTTACTACTTCACAGAGTAGCTCATGCTAGAAGCTTGCCACAGTGCAACCCACACAATCTCCAGGTACTTAGGAGGACAGAATCTCAATCTTGCTGCTCATTAATTGCTAATTAAATATTTGTCATGGGTTCTCTTGTTTCCTCAATGAATATTTTTGTAGATTACACTGTTTTGTTATCATTAACTTTTCTTGGTTTCTTGTTTTATTGACTGTTGTAAGTCAATAAAGCTGAAATTTGTGAAGGAACCAGCCTCTAAATTTGATAAATTAAAGCAAAGCTTAATTATTATATTTTGCAGAAGTTCATCTGACTCAGATTTTTTAAAGGAAATTTTACTAGAAATAAAGAGAAAGAAATGCTTGTTACCTTTATACTTCTCTGTTTGTAGATTGTTAAAAGAAAAGGATGGTGTTTTTTCTAGTGTAGGTTTCTAATGAAAATCATATATTTTACTTTTAAATAAAAAAAGATAAAAGAATACTACACTTAATAAACCTGAGTCTTGGTTATCAAAATATTTAAAATTATAAAAGGCCAGGTGTTTTTCCTGTCTATTATTCCCAGAATTCACAATGCAACTTGTTTGAAATGCAATTAGTGAGCAAAATTTGAAAGGAAGCCTTGACAATTCTGCTCAATGGAAAGATATATTACTATTATAGTGGTCTGAGAATGTCATGATTTTTCCTCTGAGGCTAAGAATTATACTTTAGTATCCCAATAGATCATAGATGTTAGGTTATTATAAAATGCTGACAGATAAGGCTGTGATTTGTGAAAGCTGTGTATGAATTTTAACTTTTAATTTTTGTTAACATTTGACAGAGTGTCATGACGTTGAAACCCAAATGTTATTGAAATGAGGCTGATTACCTTGCATACATTTCGCATTTATGGATACTGCTCATATACCTGCTGAAACAAAGCTTCAAAATAAATATTTCATCAAAAATGGGTGGAAAGATGAATATTTCATTTCATAATAAACTTCTATGTCCAAAAATGTACTAGGAAATTAAGTTGAACAAATGTTTGGTTTAATTGAAAAAAAAACACCTGTTCTCTTTGGGCATTATATTTAATACAACTAAAAGAGAATAATAAAGACTGAGAACGTCCCAAGGTGATTATATTGACCACAGGAACTTTTTGAAAACTATTATTCAAAATCAATGAGTCATAAAAATTTCTGTCTCTGGTTTAGGCCACCGAGAGCCTAGGTACCTTCTCAAGTTGTGTTTGGATGATGTTGGCCTTGTCAATGAGATGATGCTTGAAATGATTCAGGCAGTCTTCCTTCAAGTGCAAAGCAAGCCATTTGGTCATCTTCTCAACACCAGCCATCTGAATCAGGAAGGATGCCAGATAGTCCAGGTCCTGCTCCACTTGATGCCCCCTTCACTTTGACCCACTTTTTTCTGAGATACTTGGATATAGAAATTAGCTAGGATAATGACTTTCTGGCAAGATCCCAGGTCAAGCAATGAATGAGCTATGCCTCTGAGAGGTCTCTTTAGATAAGCTTCTTCCCAATTCTCACTTTCTAGATTGCACCCCTTCCCCTGGGAAAGCAGGAATCCAGGTGCACATAAGAGGGGAAGAAAGATGTTCGACAAGGTTGTGGTGAGAACATCCAAGAAGAATCATGTTGGCATTCTGATTTGTTGGTCTAGGAAATTTAAACCAACAGTTCCCATTTTTGTGCTTGCATCCTTGCATCTGAACTCTCTATCTGCAATTTGAAGACCTTCAGTAAAATGCTGCTACTCGAGGTTCAGCGCAAGAAGCTTTCTCAGAATATTATAAACCAAAGATGGGGGACAACTCGCAAGTAGACCTAACCTATCCTGAAGGAGTCTTGAATAATACTGATCCCACTCCCCGAACTAATTTACCTCAAGTGTTCTCAGTATTGACAGCTAATATATCAACAAGATCCCTGGACGTTTCTCTATTATCATATGAAGAACAAGATTACTGGAGCTACTCTTGTGGTACTCTTGCAGTTATAGATATGGGAGCCCCATTGATTCTATGTCCTGACTTAATCCCCAGCCTCCACCTGGGCAGTTAGAGGCTGACTGTGAACCCTGAATTGTCCCCAAAACCGTAAGCTGAAGCAGAAACTGTTGCAAGCAGAATCTCTTTTTAAGGCAGGGTGCTGGCACAACCAGAGGCAGGGTTGGTAGGTGACCAATAAGAGAAGAGGGTAATGGGAATTTGGATAAAGGTCAGGAAAGGTAATAAAGACAGTGGTGTAAAATGATTGCAACGTTCTAAACCTCAGTGATGTCAAATGTGCATTGTGACACAATAACCAAAGCTCTGCTCTTTCATATGTGTACTGTGATATCTCATATGGGGGCATAGTTTGTACACAGTTTATTCATTTGCTCCCTTCCCCCTCAAACCAGGTGACAGCATCAGCATCTGAACAAAATAGCACTCTTTGCTTGGAAATATTCTTAAAGGTTAAGAGAATAAAGGAGGACACACATTCTTTTCCATGGTGTGATGAAATGTAGTCTGGATTCCCAGGAGTGAGTGAGTTCATTTCTAGAGGAGTAAGAGGTGGCTCAGGTTCAGACAGTTTGTGTAAAAGAAAGAGGGTGAAGACAGAGTTCTGAGAGTATATTGTTGATATAGTAGAGTGCTTCAGTTTGGCAAGATTTTGTCTACAGGTGTGGAACAATAAAGAAATCTGCATGAAAGAATCACCACATGTCTTTCTTGGGTGTTGAAGTCTGACAGATGGACTTATTTCCCCATTCTTTAAATTTATTAGCAAAATTAGGAGGCAGTGTTAGAAGGCAGCCAGAATAAACTCAGCACCAGAATTAGGCATATGATGATGTACTCGATTTCTTAGGTGTGAGTCGCTGCCAAAAAAAAAAGATTTCTTGGCCTCTGGGCAAAGAAAAATAAAAAGGCCTTCAATTTCCCTCCCAAAAAAATTGCTCACATATCTCAATTTGTCAATCTTGTTCTTCTTCCAGCAACTGTTTCCTCATTTCCTCTTTTCTTATGACTTCCATGTCCTTTTTTGAACATCTTTTTCCTCTACAAACTGCTCTTCTGTTTCTGTCTTTTCTTCATATTGTACATCTCTTGCTTTTTTTTCTTGCCAGCAAATCTAGCTTAGAAGAAATAAATTCATTTGAACTATTATGACATCTTCCTATTCTGTCTATACTTCAACAGGCAAGTCCCAACATGTCCACACCAGTACTTCTCAACCTTGGCAACTTGAAAATGTATGGACTTCAACTCCTAGAATTCTAGGAACTGAAGTTCACACATCTTCAAACTGTCAAGGTTGAGAAATACTGGTCTACAACAAGGCAGACTTAAAAGATAGTGACATGAGATTGGACACCAAGAAACGAGAGAAGGAGGAAAGTTAATGTGCACAAGAGTGTAATGGGTATAAAGAGGAGATTTTGAATGGGAAATATCTGAAGATTTCCTTTTGTATTTCTTGTAGAGGGAACTGGGAAAAGCACTGTCTAATCTGGCATGGGCAATTTACTACTTTGCATATTAACCTCTATGCAAAAAATGATTTGAATCCATAATGGTAGGGAACCCAACTGTTTGTCATTCTTGAGCCTTACCCTATACACATGGGGCATGCCATTGGCATTCTAATATCAGCACTGTAAATCCATGTAGCCGTTGCATCATTTTTACAACTTCATCTATAGTTCATTATCACCTTGATGCAGCCAGAGGCAAAAATACCATTTTCACCTTCCAGGGTGGGATGAAGTTAAATTCAGTCTCACCATCCTTTTTTATAAGGGAAGACATTACACAGCTGGCATTCAGCTCTCAACAGAAGGCATTTAGCAGAAATGTTTGTCAAATTTGATTTATTTAGTTTTATTCAGATTTACAACTTGAAGGCTTTTAAATTGATGTGTGAATTCTAGAAAGACACTTAAATATTCTTCTTGCTTTGTCTGCTTGTTGTTATCATCAGTTTGTCTTTAAGGAGATGTAGTTTTAAATGTTTTGTCATGTATACTAAAAACAGGTAAGGCTTTGTAAACAATTTCCTACCCTGCATTTTGTATTTTTCTTAAATTTCAGTACTCATTATTATAGATGTCAGTGCAAAGCTAAACTAATACAGAACAGAATATGCAGTAGAAAAAAATGTTTATTGTGTTGGTGGTTTCACATTTCCACTTATTTATTTGGAAAAATTAATACTCCATGTTTCATGAGGGTTTTTTAAAGAAAAACTTCCAAAATGGCAAACAGAAGTTTAAGTTTAAAAGTAAAAAAAGTTAAACATGAAAAAAAAATATTTTTAACAACCAGATAAAACTATGTATGTTTTTTAAAAGGGCTTCATTCCTTAGATGTGGGGCCACCATTGAAAAGGCCCCATTTTTAGCAGCATAGAGATATTCAGCTAGCTCATATAGGACTTACAGACTGTGAAAGGCTGTATGAATTGAATTCATATTTGAGATCTGGTCACTAAGTCTCTAATTGTTCCATACTGAGCAGGAAAGTCTGAACATATTCTACTCATTATACAGATAAGATATCTGTATAAGATATATAGATATAAGCCCTGTACAATCAAGAATTCAAACAAATCAGATCACATAAAAACATTTACCTCCATGAAATTTTAAGTCCAATACAGAAAGACCATTAATATTTTTGAACTTTGTGTTAGAGAATACTTCTGCGAATACCATGGCTAGTCAAGAAAACAAATAATTGAATCACCAAATCCAGAGCTGTAAGGCTCAAAATATCAGGCTCAGTTGGTGCAGTTCTAGTCATACAAAGTCACAAGAATTTCTCCAACTGCCCACCAAGCACCTGACTCCCTAGATAAGACTAATGGTCCTTTTGAAGGGTTGGACCTTTGGTAGGAGGAGCAATTCCTGGCTGATAGGAATTAACCTATCTTGGTTAATAGAGTAACCTCTTAACCCCTGGCTCTGCCCTTCCTTCTCTTTCTTCCTTATCATCTGCCCTTCCCAATTATGGTATAAATGATCTGGCTTAAATCTGGACATACTATGGGGAAACCTAGCTCTCTGGAGAAGGCTCTAATACTGGGAAAGGTGGGAAAAAACAGAAGACCAGCAAATGAACTCAATTACAGGTGATGGGTGTACTGTTAGAAGATCTGAAGTACAAGGTTGAGGATAGATTATCCTGGAAAAAATATCTCTGTGGTCACTAAGATTGAGACCGATTTGATGGCACAAAATCCATCCATCCATCCATCCATCCATCCATCCATCCATCCATCCATCCATCCATCCACCCATCCACCCATCCATCCATCCACCCATCCATCCATCCATCCATCCATCCACCCATCCATCCATCCATCCAAATGACAAAGAACCCAAACAAATCAGACCTGATGATCATTTGAAAACATATCTTTATTTGTAGAATGAGTAGAAATCACCTCAAAACCTCTATTAAGTTTGTGAATATTTGAGATTAGGAACATGAAAGCTTTGAGGCAGAGTTTATGTTCATACCCAGTGTGTCAATTTCTAGCCATAGCATTATTTCTTGATGGATTTCTCAGCAGGCAGAAAACAGAAAGTGGAACTTGCAAGATGGATTAAAAGTGAAGGCATTATAGCATGGATGAATGTTGGCTTTTCAAAAACCAAGTTGAAAACTACAGAAGTAATAGAACATCTATTGGCTTGTTTTGTGAAAAAAAAATCCATCAGATTTGTATTAATAAAATAAGCGTTACTTAGCACTTTCCCTAACTGATTTTAAATCCTGCAAAGTGAACATAATATTCATCCTTTGTAAAATAATTTCTTTTTTGCTTGTTTTTTTAATCATATATTTGTTTCTAATAAACATATAGTAAATATATATAATAAATAATTCTAATAACCATATAGTAAACATATATATAATAAATAATAAAAATAAATATATATTTCTACTTATTTTCAAAACCATCAGTTTTGTTTTAGTTTTTAGTAAATCTCAATAGTTCCTTTTTGAATACAAAATGCAAATGTGATGATTTCTTACTTTAAAGAACAAGCTACACAGACACACTCACACAAGCATTTTATTCTTTGAAGACTATTCTGTGGAAAACTGTTGCAGGCAGTTTTCCTACTGCAGAATCAAGGGCTAATTTACTGCAGGATACTAAGTGGTACAAAATTGCCCAAATTTCTTAAAAGTAAAGAAATAAAAAGAAATCTCTGTGGATGGGAAAATAAACTATAGCCTAAGTATCAGTAGGGGTTCCATTCCAAATAATAACAAACCAATTCGTACTTGTAGAGAGAAAATGCTATCTGTGAAGCTAGTGTGCTCCTTTAAAAAAAACAAAAAAAAACCAGTAATCTTTTTAACTGTCTCGAAAGTTAATTCTCTCTATTATCTAGTCATTGGTATTTTATGTAAAAATTCCTTCAGTGTATATTGTTGGTTTCTTCTTGTTTTCCAGAAGAGAATATCTTTTATTTCTAGGCATATAATTTTAATTTAGTTCATTTTTTCCTAAGATTGTTTCCCAACTACTTGTATAACTAAAACGGATGACTCAGAATTTTATTGAAACTAATATTTCAAATTTGAAGATTCCTGCTTGAGGTCAAACAAATGACAAAATTGGAATGAGCCAAATTGGTTTAATAATAGATAAGTTATATTTAACATTTACAGAAAAATCCCACTGAATTGTTCAGAGAGTTCCAATATTGTACCATCCACCATAACAGATACCGTGTTGGGCTCAACTTCTGTGGGTCAGTGAAACTTATTATTTTGAGAAATAAGAAGGAATAATTATAGTTTATCTCTAAAGTTGATCTACATTTATCTTTATTTTAGCTATTTGTTAGATTTCTATCCCACCTTTCAGTACAAGGTAGGATACATGGCATATACTGTCGTAAACTTTTGTAGTTCCCCTACACTGCAAAAGAGATTCAGGGTGCTATAGAAGTGTAGAAAGGGTTTTATCTACTTTCTAATTTCCTTGAATTACATTTGGTCTACAAATGATTAGACATCTCAATAAGAATTTTCTGATCTCAGAGACAGAGAGTAAGTATGAGGGACTGAAGACAGATTTCTAACTTTTATAGGGAACAATCTCGACATAGCCACAAACCCATGAAGAATATGTAGAGCAATTCTTAAGAACCAAAAGGACAATACTGAGAAGTTGCAGTCTACAATGGAAAGACTGATTTTCTGTCCTTTTAAGAGGAATAGAAGAGGAGAAGGAAGGACAGTTCTCATAGGAAGTTAAGAAAAAGATGTTAGGTTTCACACAATCAGAGGAAACCAGAGGAGAGATAAAGAGAAGAATAAAGCACCAATCCCAATTTCTTGTTTCTACTTCTAACATACCATCTGATCAACAGATAAAAAAATAAACCCATGAGCCATAGGAATGGCAACCTTGATTCATTTTTTAAAAAAATATAAAATAGCATAAGCTAGATGAGTGTTATGTATCAAATCACAGTAGACATGACGTGGGGTTATCTTTTCTCACATTATTGAGATCCAGGGAAAAAATCCTTATCTTTTTCTTAAATTAGCATTAGGAAATTTCACATTAATCTCAGTTGAGTAGTTGTTTCTAATGGACATCTGAGGGATTTTCCTATGAAAAAAAATATTTTTTTTCCATAGCTTAGATTTTCTATACACCTGCTTCAATACTCAAATTAACAATTCTCCCAGTTGTAACATTAATTTAACCTGTCATTTAGTCCTAACTAGCACTGACAGAATAGGCTTGATCCCATATGTGTTTGCTACACATGTGTTCACTGTTATGTCAAATCTGTCCTATTTCCATATGGATTCTGAAAGGAAAATTCCTTAAAAACCCACACTATTAAATCAAAACTGACACTGGCATTATTTAGGACACTGAGAACATAAAAGGACCATATACCCTCTACTCTTCATCTGCTCCCTGCCAATCAGCACCACAATTTCTCCCTTGCAATCCCAATGAAAGGACTTCATCTGGGCTTCTATTAAGACTTTCCCTTGTCTTAACAACAGTCTATATCAGATTTACAACTGAATTTCAGGGAGAAGAAAATTCTGTAACTACTTTTTCCTAGATCTTCTTGAACTACTCAGTTGATTGGCAGGGAATGTTTGGTAGCAGGAAATAATGATCATCAGTTAATGTTCATCAGTGAACCAGATGGAATACCACTAATACTACTACTAATTTACTACTACCACTACTTTTACTAAAAATAAGCTATAATGGTTACAAATAAAATGGATATTTTGAAGGCCAAAATACTGATTAAAAAGCTTATATATTGTCTGCACAACATACAACAGCTTGCTGAGATTTTCCAGAGATATACCAAATGTTGCATTGTCTATTTGCTTGCCCTTTCTGAATCTGATCCACAAATAAGGTATGTCAAACAAATATTATGCTGTTGATTCATGGATTCTTGCTTAGAAAAGATCAATGGATAACAGGAGCAAGATGAAGAAGCATGACCTGGAAAGTCTAGGGGTTATCAAAAGCCACTACTGGGTTATAATGCTAATCTTGTAGATTCTAGTTACAACACCTTCCTTTTAGCACTTGCTCTTTAATCAAATATTGGAAAAAATCTAGCCTATGTGAGTCAAAGTTCATCTGAATTATTGTACAAGAAAGCACCTCAAGCAAGAAGAGGAAAAAAAATACAATTATTCCATATATAACTATTCCTAAAAGAAGCCTGTTATTTTTTACTTCTGTCATCAAACAAGTTAGACAGATCTCCTACCACTAGTAAATAAGAAAGTGATAGGCATTGGATTGTTAGAATTTTAGGTATTGCACATGCCTGTGTTTATATAATGACGGAGAAGGGAAGGAGATGTTGGCTCTGTCATTATTCTTCCCTCTCAGGGCTGATGTGGAGAGAGTCGAAAATAACAGGCGGGTAGAAGATGAAAAGGAGATAATCAAATTAGAACCCAATGTTGTATAGGCTGTATGTTGCTTGATCAAAAAGAAATGTAAGCAATTAACCAGGGTCCACTTTGACAAACAAAAAAAGCCAGACTGCCTGCCTAAAATGTATGATGTTGTTCACTATTGTAGTTGAGCAGATGGCAGATGTCCAATCTATTGTAAAAACAAAACACAAGAGAGAAAGAAACATTTCCTTCTTTGAAAAAGCTGAGAAGCTTACTCTTTGAAATGCTGAGTGAGTAATGCCAAGCCTGGCCCGTGACGAGAGAGCTAAGTGTCTAAATCACAAATCCATTTCTTTGGAATTGGGCTTTCTTAACAGCAAATGTACACACACAGGCGTGTGCCTGGACATACTCCATCTGCCTAAAAAACCAGCTTTGGATAGGATAAAAGGCTAACTCTCAAGAAGAAAGGGTGTTTCAATGAAGTCCAGTCAATGATGCCAATGAACAAATGTCTAATTATCAGCAGCCCTACCCAGAGCCAAAAAGTAGCTGCGAAAAGGCTGTAATTGTAAATAATTCCTTGCTGCCCATTTTAAATTGTATTGCAACTTGTAATATAGTGAGGGTGGGGAGAGATCATGCAGGCTAGAATATTTAATTGCTCAGGAAAGCAAGAAGCATTGAAGATGCTTTACATGCTTGAGTGTAGATCTACTCCTAGCATTACTATCCTCTTGTAGGATTAGCTGTATTGTAGCTTTGAAGGATGCATGTGTTATCAACTTGGATTCATCTGTTTGGTGCAGTGGGGGATCAGATGGATGAGGAATGGCAAGATGTTAAATTTGCTACAAAGATTTATTCAGCTTTGTAATATATATAGTCACACCATTCATCTACAACACATTTAGTATTGGAGATATCCATGCAAACTTGGATACACTGTCACACAATGAGCTGTGAAGAAAATAATCTGAGAAATAATGCATGTGTGTAGAAATGAGTTTGAGGTTTTCTACAGGTAATAAAGCAGCAGAGAGTCCACTGAACTAAAGCATACAAGAGGAAAACAAACCTTCACAGAATATTTTTTTCTCTAAATCTATCAGGTTTCCAAAGTAACATAACTCTTGATACAGAACACTCTTCCTCCCTTTCAACAAGATTCCAAGGGTTATTTGCAATTGAAGAAAGAAATCAGGAAAGCAGCCAGAAGAGGGAAATGACATAATAACAAGTGACTTCAGCTATCCTCACAATGTCTGGTTAAATTTACATCCAGTGCAAGAAAGAAAGAGAGGAGAAAAAAGTCTTAGGGCTGCGCTTCAGGACATGTTTTTATGAAACTGATCAGAGAGAAAGCAACCCTCAACTCAGGCATGAATGCTGCTGTAGATCCTTGAAAACTGTCTGAGAATTAATCAGCAATTACGTGGATTTTAAAAAAATACAGCTGCCAGATTGGAACTGCAGAAATCCAGATAACCATAAGATACTGGAAAAGATAAAGAATATTTCAATTCATTTCTGCAGTCTACTGCTCTTCTGAATTATTGCAATCCTGATCTGGTATACTCATGAAAAGTAAATCAGGTAATCTGAGAATCTACACCTCATTTAGTGACCCCCAGTACAGTCATTAAATGAAGTAGCTAGTGAAACCAGGATTGTGTTTATGAACTTACTTTAGCTTTTCTTTGCTTCATAGACCTGTGGAAGTCATAAATGCCAGGATTTGTCATAAAATTGCTTTTTGATCAGTGTTGTAACTGTGAACTATCACTAAACGAGACAGTCGCTGAACAGAGGTTACCTGTAACAAACATAGTACCCAAATCTAGACTCAGACTTTAGGATAAGGAATAAGGAAGACTTTACTTATCAATGCTTATTCCATTCTAATCCTTATTGTAGATACTCCAAGAATAAATTGTATATGGAAGAAGCCACCATTTTTACTTAAGGAATAAATCTCCAGTTGTCTAGCTTGGTTCAGAATTACTTTGTCCAACTGCTTTGGATTACCATTGCTATCAAATTCAATCTATATAATAAAATCCAGCATAGTCATGCTTAATTTCAAAAATAGAGAACTCTAAGAAAACAATGAAGAGATTGCTTAAGAAGAAATCAGAGAAATATCAGAAAGATGGAATCCCTTCAAGCCACCTGAAAGGTGTATTAATTGAATCTCAGATTAAGTACACACAGAGATTAGAAAAGATATCAAGTGAATAATTAATTAGCAAAATCAGGCAAATTATTTGAAATTTTCTTTTAAAGTAAGGAGAGGCAATCTGTTTCAGATCCATTTTCGCAGCTCTCTGAACATTGAAGCTCATACTTGAAAATCACCAGTGTGATTTTTTTTCATGTTTTAAAGCTATAAAAGTGATGCATTAAGCCTCTGATAAGCTTAACACACCTCTTTTATTACAGACAAACCCCCCCCACCTCCAAAAAGCTGAAAATCAGAAGCAGATAATTGTCTTGGGATGCAATTGGATCATTAGAGGATAAAAGTGTGATGAAAGGATCACCAAAGATGATTGGGAGATTGCAAAAATACTGAATAATTTCTTAGTATTGGTTTTTACTGTAGAAGATGGGCATATATTCATCCAAGTCTGAAATTAGATAGATAAATATTCTGAAGAACTGTCTACTTAAAATGACATATCTAAATTACATTTTTTTAAAAAAAGAATAATTGGACCTAAAGGATGAGAAATCAAATCTAATATTTTTAATTATTGAAATTCAGATGAGAAGATTTCCTGAATTCTGAAGCTGTAACAGCAGGCTGAGCCCATAGGTTGCAAGATGGAAGAAATCTCTCAAAAACCCTCTGGTTTTTACATACCCTGGTATGCCTTCTTAAAAATGCTATCTGGTGCTGCCACCACCTATGTTCTTGGGGAATGATTTTAAGTGATACCTTCTCTTTTTTTAGTACCATATGTGTTGTAGGAACTTCACTGCCTATGGCCTTATTTGCAAATAGAAAGTGAAAAAGATAAAAGAATGAGACAAGTTGCCACTTTTTTGTTGTTGTAGCTTTAAGGTATGTGGCTAATTCCTTTCAAGGAATTAGATCTGCAGCACAAAGTATAATATAAAATTCAATACCTTAAAAGAAAATGTAATACTTTCTTTTCCATTCGTGGGTAGCCCCTTTCCAAAACCAATCCATAGGGTGGTAAAAATACAGAATTGATCCAAATCACAGACAGTGATTTAAAAAAGGTTCTCCCATGCTATAAAGTTTCAAAGAAGTGTATGACTCTGGAGAAATACTAATATAATATTGGTCTGCATATATGAAATCATTTTAATGCAGAAAAATTCTGCTTCACACACAAAAGCGTATACAGAGAACAGAAAATTAACTTTAGCATAGAGAACAAAATAATAAAACTAGGGCAATGCTAGCCTGGCATGTACCTACGTAAGTATGCAAAGGAACGATTCCTTCAATCAGAAATTCCTGTACTTTTTTTTATTTTCTGAAAATTCAATGCTTAAATCTAAGCTGAACGGAGATGGCAGGCTCATTGTTTCATTGCTTTTCATCCAACAACTTCATGTTGTTTTTCTTGGAGTTCTGGCACCATCTTTTCTGGGGTTTGGGGGGGAAGCTCTTCTTTCCTATTTGAGCAGGAACATGTAACACCTCAGAAAAACCCTTCCCTCAAATTCTGAACATTGGATCTGTCTGGGTTTACAATAGACCTTCTGGGATCCTGTGAAGTTGATGAATGTGGGAGATGGCTTGCCTGCCTTGTCCCTACAAAGAGAAATTTATTTTGGAAACGGAGGGAAGGAATCCAACATAGAAATGCCCAAGCCACCATGCTTCTCATGATACCTGAAATTCTTCAGCTATACAAATGAATGAAATGCAAATACCAATGTAAGCTAAGCAATTTGGGAAAAAGGATGCAAATAAAGCAAAACAAAGGGGAATCCATTAAATCTCCCCCCCATCCCAAACATACAGTAGGTGTCCTCTAGCCTTCCATGCCTGAGTCTTATGAGATAGTTACTTTGAATTATTTTCATCCACAGGCCTCCTAATGGCTTGGGCAAATAGACCTTCTGGGTTGGTAAATGTGCCTTCCTTCCAATAGTTAGTAACCTCAGGAGATATATTAAAATCTGAACATGCACTCTCCTCTGACTTTGAGAGGTAGTTTCTGCATATTATGAGTTCAGGAAAGTTAAAGGTTGAAATGCTGCCCAGATTTATCATGGTGAGCAGATAAACAGAGAAGATGAGTCTCCAGCAATATTGATCTGGCACTAAATTAAAAAGAAAGCCTTTAGCATTTCATTGCTCACTCTTCTCTCAAATATCCATCATTTTATTTCTGCCCTCATTTCTGTACCTCCTGGCATGTCACCACTTTCTGCCAAATATCTGTGTCTCCATGTCTGCTCTTAACATCTCCCCTGCCTCTCTCTCCCCCTTATGATTGCTCCTCTACAACTATATAGCCTTTGTTCTGCCGATTTTATATACAATTTTCATATTGCCTTCCTTTTGCCACTGCAACCTATTAAGAAAATGGGTGAATTTAATCACTATCATTATCCAATCTCTCCAATTTCTGTCCAATTCTTTCTAATCTCTCAATAAGCAAGGTAACCTAGATGCACCTATGAGAGCCAATTTAGTGGAAAAGTTAAGGCACCAGTCTAGAAACCAGGAGACTGTTTTAGTCCCGCCTTAGGCCAACTGGATAGTCTTGGGCCAGTCACTCTCTCTCAGCCCTAAGAAGCAGGCAATAGCAAACCACTTCCAAAAGCTTGCTAAGAATACTGCAGGCAGTTACCAG
>JANHZU010000465.1:0-10898 GCA_032468055.1 Acrochordus granulatus
GGAAGGAAGGAAGGAAGGAAGGAAGGAAGGAAGGAAGGAAGGAAGGAAGGAAGGAAGGAAGGAAGGAAGGAAGGCTATTGATATTATATAATTGTCTTCATATGTTTCAGTGCTGTGATTCAGTTTTTAAAAATGAAATTCAACCTTGATCATAAAAATCCTTTTGTCTACAGAGGATACATATCAATGGCAATATAATAGGATATATACAATAGATGTATTTAAATTTTTTTAAATTTAAATTTAAGCAAGAATGGTTTCTATACATATATCACACAGCATAGTAAATTATGTTTTGGCATTTTAATTCTTAACATTGTTTTACTTAACTATGTTTTCCTTTTATTAATAAGTAAAATAAATATATATTTCCTTTTATTAATATTTTATACACATACACTGCACAATTATACAATGGGGTCTTCAATATTATGTAATCATCTCAAGACCATAACCTTCACTGTGTAATAAATCAGCAACAGTTTCTTTTTCTAATGTTATTCTCAATTTTCTATGAAAAAAATCAATTTATGCTCATAATATCAATATCCTAAAATGTAATTAATATTGATAGAGTATTTCTTTTTCTTTATTTTCAGTACTCTAAATTGTCTGAACAATAGAATGTTAATAATTTTAATTAATATTGTACAAATATCATTGTATTAGAACAATATATCACATTTCACAGAATAATAATAAAAAGGGGGAAAAATAAAAAAACCCTTCCTCCCCAAATAAAGAATCATATTATCCAGCCATATGCCACATTCCAAGCATTATATGTCCAAAATTTTCATAGATTGAAATATTTTAGTTTGTTGCACAGATTTTTTACCTATCTGAGTCTTGTCCCTTTAACACCTCTTTGTGACTCTGCCCATTCCACCCCACGCCCCACCATTAGCTCTCCACTATGAAAGCCTTTGGATTAAGGCTGACTGCAAAGGAAGAATTTGGGGGATAAATCAATTTTGCAACTACTGATTTTGTGGGGGATAAGTCAATTTTATATCTACTGACTTTTTATTCATGGCTGAGGAATGTCTTGAGATAAGATCAAATATTCCCATTAACATCAAAAATTAAGTCCAGATGCCAAGATTTAGAAGCCTCTAGATTTAGAAGTCAGTTTTACAGACTTTCTACAAGCTAGAAAGAAGATTGCACTTCTTCAGTGATGCCAAGATACATCTCTGAATGTTCTGGATTTTGTTATCAGTTATCAGTCTTCTGGCTTCTTATGATTTAGTAAGATCCTACGGTTACTGTCCTTATTTAAGAGGGAACATGTTCTTGAGAAATTGTTGGAAAATGTCTTTTTCCTTTGGGAAAATCATCCACTCACCTTCTCTGCCTGTTCTGAATTTTGAAAGGTCATTTGAGTCCAATTCTCTTTTTGGCATTGTGAGGTAATCAACTAAAGCTTCATCCAGAGAAGACAGAAAAATCTTATGAAGTGGAGAGTGAGATTCAATGAATGTTGGAAGGAATTGCATTCCCTTTGATGGACTAATAGCTGGAAATTTCTGTCATTAACTGAGGAGGAACAGGTTGTAGCAGTAGATAGGAGTGCTCTTCAACATCTTTTAATATTTGCTACCCATCCAAAAAAGTAGGCATAGGTCAGTTATGAACCATAGAGTAGCATCTAAAAAGGTCTATTATTTGTTTTATAAGAGGCTGATTTCAAAGATGGCTAAGAAATTTTGCCAAAACGCAAAATTTCTTGTATCCCTGCGGGTTATACTAGTTTGATCTGTACTATTATGAGTTCCTTTATTTTCATAGATTGCACACATGTAAAGCCAGCAGCTCATCTAAAGTATCTTTTAACTGGCGTTATCTCACACATATATATATGTGCACAGAGAGGGTCTAAATAGCTGCTTCTGACTTATTAATTCAGGAAAATTAGCATACACTTCTACTCAGAATCTACAAACAACAGGAGATAAAGTTAATTCAGCAACCATATTTGAATTCATAAGCTATAGGGAACAATGAGTTCAGAAAATCACTAACGTGAACAGATTAATGTTTTTTAAAAAAGTAGAAAATCAGTCATAAATTCTATAGAAGAGGCAAAATTTTACTTAATATGCCTCTGAGCATACAGACCAGATGCTCAGTTTGAATATTCTAACCAAAGGTAACAGAAATTAATACATATGAATTATATAGGAAGGAAAGCTGGCAGCATAGGAATATCAGGGGTAGAATTAGTTGTTTTCTTGCAGACATTTCATTACCACAATTGAGTAACTTCATCATTGCTAGTTAGCACTGCTAATGTTACCTAGTTGTGGTAATGAAACATCTACAAGAAAACAACAAAGCTCAGAGAGCACCAAGACCCAACTAGATTGGTGCCTTAAGCTAGTGAAGTCCTGCAGATGCAAAGAGGGACTCTTGGGAATCACTCCACATACACTTGGATAATCTGCAGCTGCATAGTTGAAGAGAAACAGAGGTCCTCTTAAACTGAGTGTTTGTCAGTTGGAAAGTGGGGAAGATAACAAGTCCAACTTTTGCCTTTTTAGCTTGCTATGCCAACCTGGTCTTATCTTTTTCTTTATTTACTGTATCTTTTTTTCTCTTGGACTATTTCTGGAATGCTAAGGGCTCAGCTCTGTTTGGAGTACATTTTCTTTCTGCTGAATTACAGTATTTTAAGAATTTACTGAAAGGCTTATCTGTTTTTGGAATTTTTATTGCAGCAAGGAAGTAGGAATGACGATTTTACATGTGAAAAGGGGAACAAAACTGAAAAGTGCTTGGAATGTTAGTCTGCCTGCTATTCTGTAAATAAAGAGTCAAAAGCTTGATTCATACTGTGTATTTTGAACAACATCATTACAGTGAGGAGTCCATTTTTCCTTCTTTATTTTGATTATACATGGTTTGTTTACCTTGTATCATTTTCTTCACTAAGGAATGGTTGTTGACTGGCAACAGTGACACATAATGAGATTGGATCTGCTGAATTAGCTCTTCATCATTCAAACCAAAAGGCTGACACTGTTGTGCAATTTTTTTTAATTTTCTTCTTTTCTCTCAATATATTAGAAAAGGAGAGATGGCTACAATAAAGAGGTGTTGAAACAGATTTTTGGTGATATTCAGAAAGTTAATGAAAATATAGAGGCTAGAATGGAAATGTGGGGCAGAAATGTTCAGCAGATGTTTGAGAAAAATATACAGAAAATAGATCATTTTAGAAGGAAAAATATAGGGGAAAATTGAAAAAAAAATGGATCAAAAGTTAGAAGTTGAAAATCATAAAATGAGTTATTCTGGGACTGAATCCAAGCAATTAAAGGAAAAATGGGAATCTTCTCTATAAGAGCTGAAGAAACAAAGATGCTAGTGGAAAAGTTTGTAGTAAGTCACATAGTGCTGAGTTTAAAAACAAAAGTGTTTTTTTTTTCAAAATTGGAGGGGTCCCAGGAGCAAACAGGAAGAAATAAAGATGAAATGATTAGTTAGTTAGACAGAACTGATAGAGTGAATTTGCTTCTTGTACAAGAAGATTATTTGTTTAGGGTTATTGTAACTTAATTTGTTAGAAGATTCACAGAAGAATAAAGGAAAAATGTCTCCAAAGAAATTTTGTAAAAGCAAAGAACTAAGTTTGTTGAGAGAAATTTCCGTAAAATTCTTTGAGGATGACCTGGGATTCAGGTGGTATGTTTATTTGGGGTATGGAATTTTAAATCTATATTTATTAACTCAGTATTTAAAGATTGTTTTGATAGGTGAATTCTTAATGTGCTATGGAAGGTGTATGGAGGGTGATTGTTTACAATGTTTTAGACTCTGCCGCTGAAGATTCTTCTGTGCTTTATCCCACATGAAGCTTTCTACAGGAGTGAGATGAGATAAAGACTGAAAGATGTTTATCCTGATCATTCTTCTGTAGGAAACAATTTAAAGAAGTTTCTGATTGTTTAGAAGTAACTCTGGAACTTTATCCTGGTGAACTAGAATAAAGGAATTTTTGTGGATGGATTTGATGATTTTGGGATAAATGTATATGTTTAGATGGAATATTGTGTAGATCAAAAAAATAGAATAATTAAAATATAGATATACAGTGATAGAAAGGAAATGTTTATTATAGTATATAGTTTTTATTATATTAATCTGAATGGATTGAGAGAGGGGAATATATTTTTCTTTCTTTTTGTATTGACTCAGAGATAAACATATGGATTTGGGTTGGGAGTAGAGGAGGAAAGGTTTTTTTCTTTTTGGGAGGGTATGTGTATGTATTTGTATTTTAGATTTCGTTGTTATTTGTTATATTGTTTTTGTTATTGTTTTATTGTTTTGTCTTTTGTATCGTATGTTAGTTGTATTTCACTTTCTTGAAAAGTAACAATTTTTTAATAAGAAAAACAGAAACTTTTTCCCCAATCAAATGTGTGGGCTTTTGAATCTGCAGATTTTATCTTAGCATTATCTGTTGTTCTATGACAATAGATCATTATTCTTTGGAAATTCTTAACTGTAGTCACAGTTCAGCTAAGAAGTAAGCCTTGCTGAACTGAACTCTAAGACTTATTTATGAATGAACATGTTTCAGAATTGCACTCTATGGGCCTTGATTTTAGAGACAGAGATAATATTTAATGCTCCCTGCAAAAAAAGAAAAAAGCACTTCAGTATCTGGACTATATGCATATTTTTTTTAAAATAATGTTTTGTAGTTAAAAGTGCTTTTGTACCCCCCTGTATCAGATTACTTAAATCTGTACTGAAGGGTGGTGACCCCCCAGGGTAGTGTTGGAACATGTTTGGAGAAAGATGACACAGGACGATAAAGAACAGATATCCCTACCCATGAGTGTAATGTTGCATGAGGCTTCTGTGCTTCTTTCTTGTATTAATTTAAATGCTATCAAATCTTTAAAGAGAATACTGCTTTTTCGAAGCCTGTGATGAGATGGGACCAGGTGGTTTCTATCACAACATCATGACCATTTGCTGCATCTTATTTGCACAGCTTTAATTATGGAAATGTATTTCCTTTACAACAAAACCAAAGCATCAACTTGTTTGCCTTGAAAACTTCTCAGTTTTCCCCATTTTAAAGCAGGCAGAAAGCTTTAGCAGCTGGAGGGTTTCCTTTATTCCTTTGACTGGAGCTAGTGAGAAATTTTGGAGCATAAATATATTCAATAAGCCAATAATTCTGTCTACATTTGAGGGTATCTCTCCATTCTGGCAAACAGAAGGGTAATGGGAATTAGAAAGTGGGGAGAGGGTAATAAAAATATAAATCACAAAAGGAAGGAAATCCATTTGGTTCCTTGGCAGCAAAGATACTGCTCAGCTAATCCATGCTGAGTGCAATCCAATACTCCTTTATATAATCCTTTTCTTGTGGAAGAAAATTAAAGTTTAATGAAATAACAGTTGACCCAAATCACATTGGTTTCCCAGAAGCAGATTAAAGAATAGTTAAAATCAAACAAATCTAATTTTTTCATTTTTTAAAAAAAATTGTTCTGTAGCATCTTGATTCCTTAATCTGAGCTGTCAGGTTTTGATTATTATGAAGCATACAATATCCATGCAAAATGGAGGAGGAGGAGGAGGATGAAGAAGAAGAAACTGG
Organism: Acrochordus granulatus; assembly: GCA_032468055.1. NCBI lineage: Eukaryota > Metazoa > Chordata > Lepidosauria > Squamata > Acrochordidae > Acrochordus > Acrochordus granulatus. The sequence goes on from JANHZU010000465.1 coordinate 5,624, forward strand.
CCACAGAGAAGAATGGTTGCTATATAAATGGTACATCCTGAAGTTTTTAGCATTCTAGGTATTTTCTAATAGAGATATATAATTCCCTTTTTAAATGAGTTAATTCCACATTGGTAGTGGTCTCTAGCCAGCTGTAGCCATAGAAGACCCATTACAATCATTAGGACTTCAGGCAGTTTTGATCAGTTTATTGATTTCAGGGGTCTTTTTCAGTATCTTTTTCAGGGGTCTTTTTCAATTTGTTGTTTTAAAATGTCAGTGGAACAACATCAAATATATATTCTTGGCATGCCACACTGGTAGACTAAAGTTTAAGATTTAGATAATTGTGGACCACATTAACTTGGCAGTATGAGGTTGTGTGTAAGTCATAACCAACTGTTTGAATAGTTGAAAAAAAAAGATTGGGTATCTATGTAACTATTGTAATTGAGTTCCCTGTAACTAATTATGTTCAGCAGTCTGGCTGCAGCATTCTAAATCCTACGAAAAGTCTTATTGTAATTGGGTAAAATTTCTGAACCAGAGGAAGAAGCTTAGAAAGCACCACTCATTGGATCTGATCAGCCAAGAGTAGAATGTATAGCCATATGATCAAATTTTGTCCAGCTTGAACCTAACTCAAAGAAAAACACTATAATTCAGTCCTGTTCCAGACTGATGTCACTGAAATGATGCTGACCTCCCAATGCTGACCTCCCGTTGGCAGTCATATCTTTAGCATAACATGTTTGCCCAACTCTATACAAAGTAGCTCTCCCCTGAGCATGGATCTTGTGTTAACAAATCTTAGCTCAAGTATGGAATGTGTGACTACCTGCAAAAATTAATGTCATTTGAATGAAATCAGCAGAGATCAGAGCTTAACTATAGCACTCATTTGGTGAAGGTTCCTTTTTTTTGAAAACCTAAATTGAGTTTAGGCTTATCTAGAATCAGCTGGATTGAAAAAGGGACTGAAAAACGGCTAAGTACTTCTGATCAGGGAACATTCATTACTGAAAAACATGTCATAATTTTCACTTCTGTTCTCAAGATTGCTTGCTTTCATCATCCCTTTGAATTTTGGACTTGTTGTGTAGATTACTTTGACCTTGGTTATCTTTCCTGATTTCCATCTTTAAAACCTGATTCTACCTGCACTGTCCATGTGACTTGTTGGCTTACACTTTACTGATTACAAAATTCTAAGTATTTAGTTTACCTCCTATGTCTGCAAATTTCAATAGAAATTTTCAGCCTCAAGCAAAACACAGCCCTACATGGAGTGTGATGCAGTAACCAAACAAGTTATATGCAAGGCATGAGTCATCATGGACCCATCTGACACCAGTATGAATGGAGATAGAAAACAGGTCAGGCTCAGCTGAGCAAAAGCATCCCTAGCCAGCACTGAATCTTGGAGATTATTGTTAAGGATTACATTTAGGAGCATACCCAAAGAAGAAAAAAAGATTATTCAAGAGCAGTAAAACTGTTCCATATTCTCTACACCAAGTACTTGAGAGTGCACAGACTTGTTTTTTGAAAGTGTGTGTTCTCAAGTACTTGGTGTGGAGAATATGGAACTAGAAACCACAGATACATTTATTGCAACATTTCGCAGTAAAACTGTATTTCAGAAAGAGTAAACTCTAATTTTCTAATTTTCCTTTCAATTAAGTAAGATGATCTCTTACTTAATGGAATAAAATAGCCTTTATCCAATTTCAGACCACCAATGTCTTTTTTGGATTAATGAAATGAGTATACAGTTAGGCATCTTCTCTCTATGGGGTAGCATGTGTGTGTGCATACACTTCACTTTGGAGAAAAATATGACATCAGTTGTTTGTAGAAAAAATTACTTTTTTGAAAAATTTAATTTTTCTTTTCCACAGCTGTTATATTGGCTACATTATCCTTTCAGTTTCTTCAGACCAATTTGCTTTCTTTGTTAGTTCTAAGTTTTTATATTTTGTTTGTATACGTTAATAGATATTAGCATATATAATTAACTGCATCATTTTCAGATGCAACATAAAGTTGCTGAAAGTCTTCTCTCTCTTTCAATACATACCAATTAGAATACTAGGAGAGAGATATGCAGGGTCAGGATGGTGGGCATAGTACTACAAACAACATTCTCTGTTTTTGCATGTATCATACCATTGTGGCCACCATTTTGACTTTTTTGACCATATCTGGAGGACAACTTTGTAGTACTAGATACTAGAATAACATTATAATGTAAACAAAATATCTTTTTAAAGAATAGTCTCTGGTTGGGACAAACCTAATCCCACTATATAACTTGAAGATATATATCCCAGTAAATGCTACAGAATTATTATCTGCTATATAATAATAAAATAATTATATATTCAGCATGTCCTATTGAAGGATAAAATTTCAATTTAACATCATCTGATCTATTTATTTACCAGCAAGTTTGAAAGTACAACATATAAATCATCCAATGGCAGAGCTAAGTGAAATTGCAAATATAAACACTGAGATAGAGAAAAGCTTCTAACTTCTGTCACTCCACTATCGATGACTCTTCAGTCATAAAACTTTTTATTAGCCTTTAAAAATAGTTATTGTTACAATCTATTCTATTGAGTTGGCTTCAGCCAGCAATGGCAACCATTCAGAGTTTGAAAGTCTCCTGAGTGTCATTTGATCCAAAAGCCAGTTTCTTGTGTATTTGGCCACTTGTACTCTTAGCTCCCTGTGCAGACTGTAAAATGTATTAAATGCAGTTGTAGTGCATCCCTATTCCTTGCACTCTCCCCTTCTAATCCCTTTACAGCCTTCCAAGCTTAAGCTGCAAATGTCATCACATGAATGCAGTAGTTGAATCCAACAGGTGGGGTAATAAAACATGACATTTCCAGCCAGTTTAATTGTACAGAGTGGGATGGGATAGCTTTCAGTATAAACAGGACTTGGTTTATATATGTGAGGCTGCAGATCTACTCTTCTACTGTGTATCCACATGATGTAGAGTGTAAATTTTCCACCTGCAATATACTTTATGACCTTTTGGGTGATGAAACCTCTGACCTATAGCATTCTCATCTTTGCTGGTTCAGCTGTTGGGTGGTGACAACTTGCTAGACTCTGTGCCAGGGCTAACTATGATTAACTGCACATAAGAATTAAAGCATTAGCATGAGATTCTTGTCCACCCAGCCCTAAAGGATGTTGGCGGCTGTACAACTGATTCTCTAGAGGAAATTACAACAGACCAGGATTTGCTGTCAACCTATTGCTGCCTAGGGCCAAAACGGTTCATAAATTGAACTGGAGTTCACATTAAGAATAAGTTGTCCCCCACTTTCTGATATTATGACAGTTTCACAGCCTTCCTGAAAGCTGTTCTAAACAAGCAAAATACTTTTGTTTTAAAAATAAATACATAGGACCTGTGTGGTGTTTCTTTTTATCACAGATGTTAAATCTAAAATATTTCTTAATATGCAGAAATCAAGTTGATGGGCCTAAACTCAAGAATCCATAACAACAAATAACTAAGCTTTCATTGACCTTGCCTTGCTCTTAGATTTATATCAATTCCAGCCTCCATGTGATATAATTTCCTCCATAACAATCAGAAATTATCCATTGAATTGAATCGATAGATCCTTCTAAACAGTAACAATACAGATAAAATAGCTGATCAATACAAATGTGAATCTATTGTGAGTCAATAGACCTAATAATTTAAAAAATAGTACAAAGAGACATAAAAGCTTACTGATATTTGTATTTTGTTTAATTAATATGTTTATAATCTACTCATACTCCAGAGGATCTCATAGAGAGCTACACTTTATAAGAATGGAGTAAAACAACAAACCCAATAAAATAAATACACATAAATACACATAACTAACACTGAGGCATTTATGGGATAGGCTTAAGTTATTCTCAGTGCACTGATATTCAAGTCATATCCTCTTATTTGGATAACATTGCATGACTGCCTTAATGTGTACAAAATCTTTCCATTTGGTCGCCCACTAGCTTGGCTGGGAATCAAGACAGGTAAGTAGAAGATTAGAGCAGAGTTTCTCAACCTCAGCAACTTTAAGATGTGTGGACTTCAACTCCCAGCATACTGGCTAGTAAATTCTGAGTGTTGAAATCCACGCATCTTAAAGTTCCTAAGGTTGAGAAACACTGGACTAGAGGATACAGACATAAGATAGAGATGGAGGCCGCAAGTTTCATGTTGAGATAGTTTTCTGCTGATTTAGAACAGGTGGTTAGCATTTCATCTCAAATGTGTAGAAAGGAGTTAACATCTTCAAAGCTTCATGGCACTGAAACTCTGCTCTTAGAAAAGCAATGTGCTTTATCAGCTATTATACAACTAAAAGTGTATTGGATTTCATTGACTGGGCAACAGCCCTTCAAATGAGGGGACAAAACGGATCAGGCAAGTGTAGGGCCAACCAGTTCTGATATCCCAGGAATGAGATGTGAATTGCAAGTTGTTCAATATGGTTCTGCTTTGTTGCTATGTGAGCAATTCCAAAGCTGGCTAGTGCAGTTTTAGTTTGCTGTATTTTATTTAAAAAACAACATCAGAAAGTAAGATGGTGCTCTACTTGGATATGGTTATGCTATTTTTTTATATCTGGTATCTTAGAATTTGGTTGCTAACTTGTTAGAGAAACCATATTAACATTCTGATTCTTATGTTTATATCTGTAGACATTATTGTTGTTTATATGCTATTCATTCCAAAGATTCTAAATAGCTCACAATTACCTCAATCTTTCTGAAATTCATCACAAATATTTCATATAGCAAAAGCTAATAAAAACTGCAGATTTTATCAGATTAATTTTTTAGTTTCAAAGCAATAAAGTCCTATCTTCCTTTAAAAAAGAAAAGAGTATAGGTTAAACTATATTTGGCATTCTTGATCCATCTTGGATTTTCATTTAGTTTAGCTGGACAATAAAATGCTACAGACATCTGAATTCCTTCTGGTTCACTTTAATAATCCTTACTCCAAGTATTCTATTATAGCCTTTCTCTGCTCTGTACTACTACTTCAATATATTATTCTATTCAAATTATACTGGTGATAGTAGTAATACAATGTACTATGGACAATTTGTCAAAGATAGGGAGTGTCTCTGTTAAGGCGGAGCAGTGGTTATCTATACAGTGGTGCCTCACAAGACGAGTAACTCACAGGTCGAGAAACTCGCAGGACGAGCAAAAATTTTAATCAAAAAATATTCCGCTAGATGAGCCGCGACTCACGAGACGAGGA
>JANHZU010000477.1:0-21102 GCA_032468055.1 Acrochordus granulatus
GTTTAGGTTTGCCACAGCTTTCCTCCCAAGGAGCAAGCGTCTTTTGATTTCATGGCTGCAGTCACCATCTGCAGTGAACATTCTTTGGCACTGCCCTTCTTTGGGATAGGAACATAAACTGACCTTTTCCAATCCTGTAGCCATTGTTGAGTTTTCCAAATTTGCTGACATATTGAGTACAGCACTTTCATGGCATCAACTTCTTGGATTTTAAATAATTTGGCTAGAATATCATCACCTCCACTAGCTTTGTTGTTCGCAATGTTTCCTAAGGCCCACTTAACTTTACACTCCAGAATGTCTGGCTCTAGGTCAGTGACCGCACCATCATGATTATCAGGGACATTTAGATCTTTCTTGTGTAGGTCTTCTGTGTATTCTTGCCATCTCTTCTTAATGTCTTCTGTGTCTGTTAGGTCCCTCCCATTTTTGTCTTTTATCATGCTCATCTTTGCACAAAATGTTCCCTGGATATCTCAGATTTTCTTTTCTAGTCTTTCCCAGTCTATTGTTTTTCTCTATTTCTTTGCACTGTTCATTTAATAAGACCTTCTTATCTCTCCTTGGTATTCTCTGGAAATCTGCATTCAGTTTGGTATATCTTTCCCTTTCTCTCTTGCCTTTCACTTTTCTTCTTTCCTCAGCTGTTTGTAAAGCCTCATCAGACAGCTACTTTGCTTTCTTGCATTTCTTTTTCTTTGGGATGGTTTTCGTAGATAGATACCTCTTGTGCAATATTATGCACCTCTATCTGTAGTTCTTCAGGTGCTCTATCTACCAGATTTAATCTGTTAAATCTATTCCTATGCAATATTCTTTACAGCACTGGACTTCCCTTTCACCTCCAGTCAAATCCACAACTGAGCTTCCTTTTGGCTTTGGCCCAGCCATTCACTCTGGTGCTACTAGTAATTCCTTCTGATCTGAGGCTCATCTTCTGGTGTCCTATCTTTTAGCCTTTTGTTGCTGTCCTTGGGGTTTTCTTGGCAAGCATACTGGAGTGGGTTGCTATTTCCTTCTCCAGTGAGTCCTTTTGCCCATTTTTCACCAGATGTCCAGGAACTCCAACAACATCTAGCATAGCCCTTGTTAACCCAGGCGATGACCGAGCCGGTATGGATTTCTGGAATTTACTTCTCCTGAAAGAAGAAGCCTTCTCATATTTTTTATGGGAGGGAGACGCTTTTTGCCTGACTCCTCTGTTGAGATCTGTCCAGTATGGTTGAACCTCTGGCAGAGCTCTCATCTTCTTCAGCACACCCAAGCCCCCCAACCACAGCAACTGGTGCCTCACTGGGGGGGGGGAATATCCTTTGCCACATACAAAATCAAGTAGTAGGAAATACAGTAGAATGAAACAAAAATAGGGTTTAGGAAAGATGGCCATTTTAAATACAGCAACTAAAAATTGTAGGAAAAGATGCTGCCATGTTTTAAATTCCTTTTTAATCTGGCACAGAAGATCACAATTATATTTAACTGCTACACCTTTTTGTAATCATTCCTTTTGAATATCTAAAGAGTATCTTCTTTGGAAGCAGCCCCAGAATTTCTAAGAAAATGTGAATGTGATGCTCAAAACATCAAAATAAAAAGTTGTGTAAGAGTTTTTAGAACTGCCTTTATGTCAATAACATGAGGATAAAAATCCTGAATGACCTTATCGAGTTTTTAAGGTTAGAAGTTATATATCTGTTGTATTTTGAATCCCATATCAATGTTTGCTATATTTTCAACATTAACAAAGAGATCGAGAATTTCTGGATAAAGAATTAAACCTATCCTAAGTTTGAAGTGTTTACAGTCGGGGATCCCTTGCCCTTTCCCATTTGCGCGGCATCATGAACTACATTCCCCAAGATGCACCGGGCTTCGTAGCACGGAGCAAGTGACCTCTGAAGGAGAAACAGGGAGCGCGCGGCGCTTTCCGGGCTGTAGCCGGAGAAGACGGACTCGGCCGGAGCGCTCGAAAGGCGCGTCTGGCTCCCGCGGCGGCGTTTCCTTAGGAGATCGCTGCGGCTGAGCTGCTCCTCCTCCTGCTCTTCCCCGGAGCTTCGCGTCCTTCCCCTTCTGCTCAGATTTCATCCACAACGGGAGACGCAGACTTTTTCACTAACGTTTCCTCTGCCTCGACAGCTTGTTCCTGTCAAAACTGTAAGTCCCTTTGTGTTCCTGGATCGGAAGCGTTAACGGGGAGAAATACACGGCGTTCAGGCCCGTTGATACCTGTCTTCAGTTTTGCATATTCTCGGTTCTGTCGTAGCAACTGAAACTTGCTACCGTGGTAGACGATCATGAAATGCAGTTTAACTAAATTTCAGACAAATCTTTCTCTTATAAGATCAGATCCATTTACCAGAGTCTGAAAATTAAACAGAGGCTTATTGAGTTGCTATGAACGTGCTTCAGGAGATTACTCTCCAACACACGGTGGAAGAAAAGTGAGAAGAATTGGCATCAGGTACCTGTGCCTAAATTATGTATTAGTTTGAGCTCACAGTATTATTTAGGAGGGAGTGATTGCACAAAAACACAAATAATTAATGTACAGAAATTTGCAGTTTTAATTGTCCAGAACAATTTAAATTACTTAGCAACAGACTGGTTTTCAGGATCCTTTTCATTCCAAGCCAAATGACATTTCAAAACTATTTTAAAATGTTATTTTAAAATATTTATAGAATACCTTTTAATTGACACCTCCCCCACAAGTTTAACTGTGTTAGCAGCTTTGGTAATAAGGGAAAACTGAGGGTGGAAGAAGAGTTTGCTCCAGACATATTAACATGCAAGATTCACACATTACGCTCTGACATAATTTCTGCAAACCATGATTTCTTGAAGAAATCACAGCATTAGCTTCCATTTCATGCTAAGCAACCAAATAAGCCACATTTCAGCTAAGTACAATAGGTGAATCCAGCCGCAATCAGGAGTAGGAGTGTAAACCAAAGACAGTCAGCAAAGTTCATGTCCTTACAGATAAATGGATACCTGTGCTGATTTAACAAAAAGTAATGAAATGTTTTCCAGTACAGAACTGGTTAGGACTTGATTTGCCACTTCATGGATAGATTGGACACTCCAACTCAACCCGGGACAAAAATTCTGTCATTCAGGGAAATTTCTTTATTTGTTTAAAGCTACCATAACTGGATTGCCAAAATCCAAATAGCACTATACAGTAGCAAAGAGTTAAAATTATCTATATTTAGTGCTTGCCCAGATTTTTACTGCCCCAATGTGGTTGCCCTAATTCTTTCTCACTTGTAAACTCAAATAACACTTCAGAAGTAAGGCTTCCATTTCCTGCATAGAAGTTCAACATCACTGAAAAATAGAGCTCTAGATTTGGTCTTATAAATGAATTTTATTTCTCTTCATAGGAGAACAATCTTTTCCAGTCTATGAAGCCAATATCATACAAAGAACCTGCGTAGGAACTAATTACTTGGTACATCAGCTCTATAAAAGATATGCTGGCATTAAGAACATAAATGCATTCTGAACCCTCAGCAGAAAATACACACTAGAAGTCAAAAGGAAAAAAAATCTGAATCATGAGGTAGAAATGAAGTGGAGAATAACTCCTGCAGCATTAAACATTTTATAATTTCTAGATAACGTACTAGTTGACCTTGAGTAAATGAAACAGAGCTTTACTAATAATTTATTGAATTACAGAGGGCCAGAGATAAAAAAAGAACTATAGCACAACCCAGAAAGAAAACAATCCTGAATTTAAAATGGCTCCTCTGAAACGAAGGAGAATAAATTATAAACATAGACAAAAATTCTATGCAATGCCCAGCTTTCCAACCAAGTTAGGATTGCCACCCAGAGTTGAAACCAGTCCCAGAGGTTCTTCCCCGCAAAAAATATGTGCAACTGATATCCTCATATATGTGTTTACAGATTTTTGTGTATGTGTGTTTGTCTGTAAATATTACATTGACTGTGTTTCTTGGAAAAAATTAAGGAGAAAATCTGAAAGAGGTTCATAAGGATTAAAATTTATTTCTTACATTTACATGGCCACCTATCTTACAAAAAGTGATGCTGGGTAGCATACAAAAATCAATAAAAACTATAAATATCTAAAAACAATCATTTTAAAAATATAAAAAGTCATTAAAAATAGAAAAATCCAAGAAAATATAAAACCACATGGAGAGAGTAAAAGATATGAAAGACAGCTTTTTGAAATAAAATACTATCTTATTTATAATAAAGACTGTATAGTCACTGTAGCATATATCAACTACTGTCTCTCAGTCATAGAAAACACACAAGAATATTTCCCTCCCTCAGACATAGCAACAAAAACAAACAAATAGTATGGAGATGGTGTGAAGAATAATTTCATTGGGAAGGGAAGAGAAGAGAAAATTGGGGAAACAAAACTAGATTTAAAAAGATGAGGTCATAAAAAGAAATAACAGGAAAGGAAAGGGAGAAAATTCCCACTGAGGCATAACAAAAACAGATTAAATTTTCCCAACAAACAATTGTCCTAAGCAAATGCTAATCTTCAAAATCACCCATGCTTGTTAACAGTAATGTCTGTACCTATTTGGGAGAAAAAGGTTCCTTGTCTATTTTCCTTTTGGTTAAGTAAAATACAGTATTACAAAAAGAGTGCTTGACATTGAGAAGCAACACTGCTAAATTAAGCATACACTACATACCAGAGATGTGATCTGGTGGCCGAACAAATATTTTTTACTATACTGAAACTCTCTTCACAATCTCTTCCATTGGCCATACTGGCTAGAGCTAGTAGAGATGAAAATCTAAAATACATCGAGAGAGCCAGGTTGCTTAATATTTCTATATAAGGACTTCAGAAATAATTGCAGAAATGCCTTGGACCCTGAACAAACACAGCACTCTCTGCTTTTATTAAAGCTGGCACATTTTTTTCAGGCTACTAGGCTTGTCTTCAGAAAGGTATGACTGCTTTAATTAATATTCTTGTAGTAATGGTGAACAGTTCTATGAAAGTGTCAAGGCAGTGGCATTTGCTGTAAAGAAGGCCAACATCAAGTTGGGAATAATAAGAAATGGTATTGAAAATAGAGGTGCCAATATCATAAGTATTATAACATAAATCTGTAGTGTAAATGTATCTGGAGTATTGCATGCAGTCCTGGTTGCTGCACCTCAAAAAAGATGTGGTGGAGCTAGAAAAGATTCAAAAGAGAGCAATTAGGATAATCAGGAGGTTGAAGCAGATTCTCTATGTTTTAGTAAATGGCAGAGAGGTCCTGTATTTCCACTAAATTCAAAGTTTTTCTTCCAAAGTGTCATTGAAGTGTGTGCATCCCTATTGTTTATATTAATGTCTGCAATATATTAGATCATTTGAATCATCTCAACCAATCTTGTTGACTGTCTGACTAGAACTAGTCACTGAAGTCTTTGAAAATGTGTTTGATTCAAAGACCTTCTTAGCTATAAGTTTATAGGATGCTGTTAAGCCACTCTTTGTTAGATATATTTCCTAATGGCCAGAGGGAAAAGAAGAAAGGACTTTTCATCTGGAATTCATTACTTTATTCACTTGGATCCTGAATATTGTGCCAATACTCTCATGCTTGGAGCAGAAGAAATTTAAAAAGATATTGTTATATTCATACAACCTGTTGTGATATGGTCAATTGACTAAGTCAATAAACTACTACATACAACCTATTGAAATGAAAAATCAATTAGCCACATTTTAACATGGAGTATTATGTAAATGCAGTTCTTATATTTAATTTAAGTCCTTATATTTAGTTCAGTGTCTCATGTGAACTCAAGCAACTAGATTGACAGATTAGTTAACATGGGAAAATGTTCTATGCAAACAGACTGTTTAATAGATCTTTTTTATATTCTTCATCCTGAAACCATTAATTATACTAATCTATTTCTGCCCTGTCAACTTATACAACTTTGTATAGTTAGTATGCTAGAATGAAACTCAAATGTACTTGATTATTAATTCAAGCTGAAAAGTTCTATGATATTCCAGCTGGAAAGTTCTAAGTTTTATGGACTATTGTGAGCCACCTAAACTTATTATATGAGATAGGAAATGATATAATACTGTAAATAAATAAAACAGGACAATAAAAGTTAATAGGTTTGATTTGTTTACAGATCTCCATTAGTTACTAATAATGGCCGCTGATGTTTATAAGAAGAAAGGTGATGTGCCAAATGGGTCCTTGGCCACAGTTGATGGACAGCAGTCTGAGAGGTCGGAGAGTCCAACCCCAGGACTGACCCAGGGAACAGAACCAGGTAAGTTACAGTAAACGTATATTGCACATTTTGTGTGGAATAATGCTATTATCACACACACATACACACAATCATGTTGTTCTTTGAGGGGGTAGGGAGTAAATACAGCTATGCCAAACTCAGAAATGGAGTAAGAAAAAAATTAACAAAAAAGGAAAAGGTAATAAAAGTAAGTCTAGTTGACACTAATACCATTCACAATAATTCAGCTTACCTTTCTATTGTTGCAAACCATTGATGTTTCTTACATGCCCATTCACTGCTTCATACATTGTTCTTGGTTCTTCAAAATTTTCACTTCTCTCTTTCTGAGAACCTCATTATCTCCATTTAAGCACACCTTTCTTAATCTTTCCCCTCCTCCTGATCCATTCACTCCTTCTTCATATATTTCATATATTTAGAGAGAATATGGATACTCATTACAACCAGTTCTATTTTAGATGATAATAAGACCTTCTTCCTTTTTTTCTGATATTTTTAATGAGAATCTGTTTGATGAGAAGGAAGAACTTCTATACAGTGGTAGTTTACTAAAAAGAGCAGGACAGCAGCCAAAAAGCAACAATTATTCTTGGCGATAAAATCCAGTCAAGTAACTTATTTTCCACATGGAATACTTTGTGGGAATCATTCTAAAGAAAAACATACATAGAGAATAATACAACCAGTATCATCAGGAGGAGCAATAAATGCAGCATGCTGTCGCACTAATGGAAACTAACACTAACATTAAAAAATCTCAGAATAATTCCTCAAATGCCTAGGAAAGTAAAATTTCTACCTGGGGTCAAAACTATCATAATGTAGGTATTAGATTAATTTCTCTGGAGAGGGCATTCTATGTGTAAACCAGAAAAAAAGTATCTTTCTCTGATGGTCACCTGCTCTGCCTTGTTGGGAAATTATAGGAGGAGAAGTTGCTTCAGACAGCCTGATCTCAACTGTTTAGGTTTTATAGGTTAATGTATGAACAATTTGTATTGGACCCAAAAATAGATGGACAGCCAGTGCAGATGGCAAAGTTGTAAATCTATGTTTAGATCAACTCTAAAAATCCACTAAATTGTCAGCCCAAGTCCTAGTTTCAGGCTGACAATAAACAGTATAGTCACTTGCCTATGTTTTATTAGGAAGAATAATAGTAACACATCCAAGCATGTATAGCAGGAAATATCAGCAATTATGCAAGATAAGGGAAAAGAAACTATAAAACAGAGCTCATTTCTGCATGGCACAGAGAAAAAATCATCCAGGAATAATACATGGGCGGATAATGTAGATTTCAGACTCTGAGAATATTTATGGCAGAATCCCAATCCCATATATTTCCATAGTCTAAAAACCAATGTTTCTGTTTAATGGGCCATATTCCTGTGAATCTAGGACTCTATAATCTGAGATTCTTAATTGTACTTCAAATTAGTGCTGGGAACTTAATGTTCAGTTCTTCTTCTCTGAGTGCTTTAAAATAATACATCTAGTCTTCTTTGACTAATATACTAAATGTACCCAAAAAATATACATGCCCTCGGTAAGGGAGAAAGATAGATAATGCCTGGATAAGAATTAAAGAGTTTTGCACTCAGGTACTACAGTTATCACATTAAAATGTTAAAGTGAAAGAATCTGCCTGTTTTACATTGCTTTCGAAGGAAGAGCATCCATTATGGTTTAAGGATGGTATGAAACATTCATTAAAATAAATGTAATCTCTACTGACCTCTTGTTTCTTAGTTAACATAAAGCACAGAAACAGAAATGTTAGCACAAAAGTTAAGGAAAATCTTGGTTTATTTACCATCTTGTATGTGCCTAAGGATTGAGAAGCTTTGCAAGTCATTTTCTTCTGATGCCTTTGTCACAGCTTAAACTGGTACTCAGCTCTCTTCTGAAAAACTAACCAATTATTCTGATATTGTTTATCAGGGGCAGCCCAAGAGGGAGCCATATTTGTTCACACAAAGTCATATGAGGACCTAACCAGTACAGACAATACAGAATCAGCACCCAAGAGCCCAGGTGAGAGGGAAGAGCCTCAAGGTGATGAGCTCAAGATGGAAGAGATCAGCAAGGACTTCAGTGAACTAAGCACACAGCTTACTGGGATAGCATTGGACCTAGAAGAAGAGATAAGGCAGAACGATGAGGGCAAGTTGGAACTTTCACCACAAGTTTCACGTCGAGATTCAGTCCTATCAGGAAAAGAAGAAGAAGATATAACTATGGAAGCATGGCGTATGCACCAGAAGCATATCTTTGTTCTAAGTGAGGCAGGCAAGCCAATATATTCACGCTATGGATGTGAAGAGGCTTTGTCTACTACCATGGGAGTAATGATGGCTCTAGTCTCCTTTGTTGAAGCAGGGAAGAATGCCATAAGATCTATTCATGCAGGTACTAATTTGCACACTTCTTCCTGACCAAGTAGGCCACTGTTATTTGTCTGGTCTTGCTGTTGGAAAATAGAATATGAGAAAAAGACAGACAAAATGAAAGTGCAATATCTTCCGCAGAGATATAAGTATGACATTGACTTTAGGGTTGAAATTTCTGACTTTACACAAAACAGTCAAAAGTGCTTTTGAAATTTGGCTGAACTTAACACATTTAATAATTTGACAGTATGCTATTTTATCTTCAGTTTAGAAACTCATATCAGATAAGGACTAGATTAATAAAATAGGATGTTTCTATAAAGAGCAGGCCCAAAGTCAGTTTATAATAAAACTGATCAAAATCCATGTTCAGTCAGAACATGACTAGACTGCTAAGATGGCTGCTGGTGACCACCCTACAGGTAGAAGAAAATTAGTCAAAACTTCATAGGTAACAAGTTTCAAAATCCAAGAATCATTTTAATTAATTGTTATTTACATTTGCTTCTCACAGAACTAGTAAATAAGTAGACTTATACCACTTTAGAGGTATAATCTATTTGTTCATAAAATATCCCTGGTATGCAAAGACCAATAACATATCAGAAAATGGCTAGAGTTCAACATGCAGTTTCCAAGAGTAACTCTCACTGAAGTTATAATTGTTTTCAAAAAGGGCCTTAGGCTTACCTCTGTAACTCAAAATACTGATGTGCTTTCTCTAATTGCCTCCCTCTCCATTTTACCTCTTTCCCAGATGGATACAAGGTGGTCTTCGTGCGCAAGAGTCCCTTGGTACTTGTTGCAGTGGCTCAGACTCGACAGTCAGAGCAAGAAATTGCTCAAGAACTCCTTTATATCTATTACCAGATAGTCAGTCTCTTGACATTGACTCAACTTAATCACATCTTCCAGCAGAAGCAGAACTATGATCTGAGAAGACTGTTAGCAGGCTCTGAGCGTATAACTGACAACTTGGTAGACCTGATGGCTAGAGACCCCAGTTTTCTTATGGGGGCAGCACGTTGCCTGCCCATGGCTGCTGGAGTCAGGGATGTGGTGAGTGCTTGCCTTCAACAAGCCAAAGCTAAAAGCCTGGTATTTGCCATCTTATTGTCAAAGAACCAATTGGTATCACTTGTGAGGAAAAAGGACCAGTTCCTACATCCAATTGATCTCCATTTACTCTTTAATCTTATTAGCTCATCCTCCTCATTTAGAGAAGGAGAAGCTTGGACTCCAATATGCCTTCCCAAGTTCAATTCCAATGGTTTCTTCCATGCTCACATTTCTTACTTGGAACCAAACATTGACTTGTGCCTTGTCTTAATTTCTACTGATCGTGAGGATTTCTTTACTGTATCTCACTGCAAGCAAAAGTTTCAAGAACGCTTAAAGAAACGTGGTGTTCATCATGCTCTCTTGGAAGCACTACGTACTCCTTTCTACAGTGTCTCCCAGGTGGGAATTCCAGATCTTCGACATTTCATCTACAAATCTAAGAGTTCAGGACTTTTTACCAGGTGAGAGTTCATTCTGAGCAGTACCCTTCTTACAGCTTCTCTGTAGTATTCTGCTGAAGAAAGGATAAATGGGATTTATTTAATTTATATTGATGAGATCAATTTAATTTATGTTGGATAGTCTATTTCAATGAGGAAGGCATCCACATTTAACAATGGGATATCAAGCTCCTACTGAATTTATAAAATAGATTACATTACAAATTGCAATTTTTAGTATATCTCCAGAGATCAAAAATCAACTCTATCCTTTTAGCTATAATATTTGGCAACAACTTTCGGAGGCTTTTGGAGATACAGAACCACAAGTTAAGCACTTCTAGTCTCAAAAAAGTCCTGATCTCAATTCTAAATAATATTTGGTATTAATAAACTTTCAGCTCTGTATGGTAGCTCATCACAAATTTGGGGGGAAAACATTTAGCAAAATAACTGGCTGTAAATTCTGTTGAAGTGAGAGATTTACTCTCTTATGCAAATAAATTGTTACTTAATTTAACTTTATGACAAAAAACATAACTGAAAAAGTGTGTTTTTCCAGCCCAGAGATTGAAGCTCCCTATATCACTGAGGAAGAAAAGGAAAGACTTCTGGAATTGTATCAGTATTTACATAGCCGAGCTCACAATTCTTCCCATCCTCTAAATAACATCTATTATACTGGATCCAATGAAAATCTCCTGGCTTGGGTAAGAATTTATTCTATTTCTGCAGCTTCTAGAAAAAGTGTAGTGAAAAGAGGACCTAGACCAGAATAACTTTATGATCTGAAAAATCTGTTAATGTATTAGACCAAATGAAACCTTGCACATTTCTTCACCTACAGCAAATGGCAACCATTATTTATACGCAATAAAATCGGGAGGGCAGTTTGCTTTGTGTGTTAACAGTTAACATGAGAGGAATTGCTTTGTTCTGGTTGTATATTATAATGGAAATTTAAACTTTTTTCCAGGTGACTAATGCTTTTGAACTCTATGTATGCTTCAGCCCTCTGGGTACAAAAGCAGCAGCTGTCAGCGCTGTCAACAAGCTGATGAAGTGGATCCGTAAGGAGGAGGACCGGCTCTTTATACTAACACCTCAAACTTACTAACTGTTGTGGCCTGGGCTGCTTGCCTCCTATTGGACACTCCAGAATGTCTTCTTGTTTCTTGTGAGACGAGACATAGTCAATCTCTCTCCCTCCTTCTCGGTCTCTGCATGTGTCTTTCTCTGGGGCAGATTTCCTTCTCATAATGAACATGTGCATGGGAAATGAAGAGTTCTCTAAATAGGAAAACTTTTGGCTGACATGGTACACAGGGGTATCAGAGGAGTCAAATATTTCAGGGTTTGTACTAAATTTTAGAGATTGGATCTAGAACTGAAACGTAGACCTCCTGCCATCCTATAAATACTATTTGAATATGTTTCAGACTAAAAATATGATACCCTTTCTACCATTTTCTGCATCTTTTGAGGCTGTGTTAAAGAAATCTTTACTTTTTCTCTATAGCCGATCTTCCCTGCTTTGCAACTTGGGGAGAGGCAATGTTTCCTCACACATTTGCTGAACTTGGTGGCAGAGATATTAAGTTGTGCCATCTCTCTTAATCTTGACTAACTGGGGAAAGATAACTTGATGGCTTAGCAGATGCCTCCTCTCAGGACTTTTCATATATGGGCCTAGAGAAATGAACAGAATGTGAATATGTAAATAGAGAAAAACATTTTTATATTCCTTTTATAGGAGATTAAGAAAAATAAAAATCCCAAGGAAGTTTTTTCAAAACATGTAGCAGTGTTTTTTGATCTTTACTCTAAAAATCTTGAAGAAGTTTACAGATGGTCTTCAGACTATTTGTGAAGGACTGAGGAATAGAAGCAAAGGCAATGTAGAGGTATTCTCAGTTAAAGGCAGCCAGTCCCTCAACAAATGGCATGAACCTAGTAGTCATGTAAAATATTTTATAAATTGTGCTCATACCTCCCTGTGAGTTTCTCCCTAGAACCCATTTATCTAATGCTTATTTTTAACTGGACCAAATTTCTGATGAAAACATGTCTGTGTTGTTATAGACCATGTAATCTATTTAGCAAGAAACATACAAATTCAGGGGAAAAGAAAGATCTGAATAATTTGTTACTATGTACATTCTCAAGCTTCACAGTTATTTGGGCAAGAAGAGCCAGATTCCACACCAGTGCTTCTCAATCCCTGCAAATGTCAGATGTGTGGACTTCATCTTTCAGAATTCCCAAATCATGATGCTGGCTGGGAAATTCTGGAAGTTGAAATCTTAAAGTTGCTGACCTTGAGAAACGCTCATTAAAACCTCCACAGTAATGCTATAATAGGTTATTCTAATCATGCTGATCAGCTGCTCTAAGAGTAAGAGATTTCAAAGGTAAGCATCTATGTTCACAGTCCATTGTTTAATTAATTAATTATGGGACATTTGGACACAATGATTCAGGTCTGTAGAAACCTAGTTTTCATATAAAATCTTTTTGATACAATACTGAAATGGTACAACCTCAGGAATAAGTTTGACATTATCTTGTCAGTTGGGCTTAAAAATTTCTTAGAATGGAATTTTTCAATTTGCTATGTAATGTGATATGTATATGAATAGAGATGAAAAAGTGCATGGGGTTTTTGAATGTTAGAAAAAGTTTCTAATAATAAGAGCAGTTTGACAGTGGAACCAGTTACTGAAAAGATGGTATACTCTCCTTAATTGGAGGTATTTAGTGGAAGCTAGACTGCTGACTATTGGGGTTTCTTTATTTGAACTCACACCTTGAAGGGTTGAACTAAAAGTCTTAAATGACTTTTTCCAGCTCTTACGTTTGTATGAGTTTATCTGTTGGGGGGAGCAAGCAGAGGAAAGAGAAAAAAATGATAATCAAAGTAATAATTGGGTTCTTCCAGATAAGACTGCAGATCCAATAGCAAGGCAAGATAACCTTACCTGTCACGCCCTATGTTCCTGCATGTGTTCAACTACACCAGATCTCTGATTCTACTTGCTTTGTTTTTTTTAAGATTTTTATCCCACCTTTTTTCATCTATAACTCAAGGTGGCAAACATACCATTAGTCCTTCCTCCTCCTATTTTCCCCACAACAACCCTATGAGGTGAATTGGGCTGAGAGAGCATGACCCAAAGTCATCCAGCCAGTTTTTCATGCCTAAGATAGGACTACAATTCACAGTCTCCTGGTTTCTAGCCAACATCTTAACCACTACACCAAATTGATTATTTTTTTTTAGTTGCACATCATAAGACTGAACAGTAAAATAACATATGTCCAGTGATGGAATTATGGGAATCATTCTGCTTCATTCTTGGATCTATGATTTCATTTGGAAAAAGGTATATGGTGTGATTTAGGGGGAAAATTCTTTAACAATTTTTAAAAATTGTTAAAAATATGAAAACTCACTGCCATGAGATGGCAGCAGAACACCAGATTTGGAAAAATGTTTCCTGTGGATTAGTACATATTAAAATAAAAATCGTAGTGTAGTGGCTGAGCGGTTAAGACGTGGGCTTGTTGGCTGGAAGGTTAGCAGTTTGAGTTTGAGACCCAAGTGCCATGGTATAACAAGATGAGCTCCCATTACTTGCTCCAGCTCCTGCCAAACTCGCATTTCGAAAGCATGTAAAAATGCAAGTAGATAAATCGGTACTGCCTAATCTGGTGGGGAAGATAACAGCGTTCTTTGCGCCTTGGTGTAAAGTTATGCTGGCCATATGACCACGGAAGCGTCTTCAGACAAATGCTGGCTCCCTCAGCTGTGAATCAGAGATGAGCACCAGCCCCTACAGTCGGCCATGACTGGCAGGGGAAATCTTTACCTTTTTTTATATACAGAATAAATACTATTGTCAAACAATTTTTCAGTATTTACAGCAAATGAATTCAGTGTCATGTATAGTGCTACTCATCTGAATTTAATAAAAGAGTTTTATGGAACCTTTTGAATTAACAAAGTTACTATAGCATAAGATTTCACGACCTACCACTCATTTCAAAAAGGGTAAAAGAGTGTATGTACTACATGCTATATTAAATTAAAATGCATTTTGTTGTTTTGCTTTAACAAACTAATACAGCTATCTGTGTTAATTCAGTATGTAATGTGGTATATACATGCGCAATAGATGAAAAGCTGTATGAAGTTTTTGAATGTTAGAAAACAATTCTAATAGAGCAGTTTGATAGTGGAACCACTAACAGAGAAAGATGGTGGGGAACTGTAGAAAAGTATTATATTTAGTTTAAAAAATCATAGAGATGCTGAGACTCTCCATACACTACATTTGCTGCCTTTAATTTATTTAAATTTTGAAATTCCAAGATAACAGAATCTTCATTATAATTGCCTCAGTAGGAATTCAGAAGGAATTATTTTCTATAAATGTCAAGTAGTACTTCAATTAAGCAAAATACATCATCTGAATTTCCTTACTGACACATTCAATTCACATTTCACAACCACACTGTTTTACTAATACTTGCTACTTTATACTTTGTTTATTTAACTTGGGATGAATGCTTATTGCAAAAGATCATGAGAACAGTTTTCATATACTTCCCTTTTTGTCTTGGTTCTTCATTTCTGTTTCATGTTTTTTAATTTCTTTTTCTTACAGAAAAACTCTTAATTTAGAGACAATTTGCTGTATACAAGGCAATGATTGATAACTGAAGACAACTGCATGTTCTTCTTGATCCAAAATGATATGCATTATAGGTGGCTGCCTAAGGAAGCAAAATCTCAGGAGCTTTAGGAAAATATGAAAATCCTGTCCCAGAACCAAGATTTTCAGCTATCAAAGAACAGGTTCACAAACCCTAATAAGCCATATTATGGTTTGCCTGTTCTTAACTTAGCATGTTAAACAAACATTGCCATGCAGTCACACAGCCATGATTTAACACATTAAATCATAGTATATTCAAGAAAACATAGTTAAACCCTGGTAGAAGAACATTTTGTTCTCTTTTGAATTTGGGAAACCTTGCATGGGAAAAGGGAGGTATGGCAGCATAATAAGTGTAGTTTAATCCTGAAAGTTGTTAAGATATCACCTTGACACAATGCCAATTACAGAACACAGCTATGACCTTCCACCCCACAGAACTACAAATAATCTAGCAAACAGAGGCCATGTGGTTCATTTATGATTCACATGTGTTGGGCAAAATCAGAAATTGCAGAAATAGCATGCCAGCAGAAGCCTTTGTTTCTTTGAATAAAGATCTCAGAGTACTTAGCAATGAAAAAGTTAATCACCTCATCAGTGCAACAATGTCTAAAGCATCAGCCCCAACAGCTCCTTTGCCATCCTAAAACCAGCAGAGAATTATGCTATCCCTGAAGCATGATCTCAGCCAGAGGTCTTTGCTGGGCAACTGTCTGTACATCTTTAACATGCAAAGGCCATGAAGATGGGAGGCTTCCTTGCCTGAAGTTTCAGCTCCACCCAATTGTATATATCACTGAAAAACCTCCTTCTGTTGGCAAGCGTGACTTGATGGTTACTCCATGCATTACATTTTTTTCTTTCCCGTCACACTATCCACTGTCTGAACATTATTCTTTGAAACTTGAGTCAACTGTTTGATCTAAAGATCAGTAGATGGCAACAAAGAATTAGATTTTGTGTACGTATTTCTCTCTGCCACCTAGTTGTCAAAGAGAACAGTGCAGCCAACAGAGAAATGCTGTTGAAAAAACAAGTCTGGGAAAGGAATTCAGTGTGGGAGCTGTAAACTACAATGGAACCTCTGATTGCGAGCATAATTTGTTCCAGAAGAATGCTCTTAGTCCTAAACTGAAGTGAGGTTTCCCATAGGAAACAATAGAAAGTCGGATAATATGTTCTACACACCCCGAAATATTCACAAAAAAATAATTTTCAATGGAATTTTATGTAGAAATGATTGTCCCTAATATCTGAAACAAGTAACAATGATTATTACACAATTTAAAGCAGAAATAGAACAAAATTACCAGGACTTATGGATCCGTTCCGAGGCAGGCTCTGGCCTCAGCTGCTGCGAGGCTGGCTGCTGTCCGGCACCCCCTGCTGGATTGGAGGATCTGCTGCTGCCACCACTGCTCGAGGACAAAATAGCCTTTTCCCTCAGCAACGTCTTTCCGGGGGTCTTTTCTGGCAGTTTGGAAATGTTTCTTGTCTTAACCTGCCTCCGTGCTATGAGAGAGAGAATGAGAGTGAGTGACAGGGAAGATGAAGGGTCAATCTTCCTACACTTGAAGAGATGGGCAGGAGTGGGGAGGCTGTGTGTGTGTGTGAGTGACAGGGAAGAGGGAGGGTCAGTCTTCCTACTCTTTGAGATGAGTCCTGGATGGCGTGAGGGAGACGAGAGGAAGGGAAGGAGAATCTGGAAGGAGAATCTGCCTGGAAGGAGAATCTGGAGTCTGAGTCTCGGGAATTATTTCTCTTGAATGCCTTTCACTTAATTTATACTTTTTACACAGCGAGAGAGGAGAACCATCAATTCCGTTGTGAGATTTTCCATGCAAGCTCATTGTGCAGTGCTCATCTTGTGAGTTGTTGCTCGCTAACCGAATTAAATGTTATTAAAAATTTTGCTCATCGTGAAAAAACTCGTGAACCAAAGTGCTCGCAATCCAAGGTTCCACTGTAGCTTAATATTGTTTGAAGAAAGAGAGAGAGGAGACAGGATTCCTGGAAGCAGCAGCTACTTGAAAGAAAATTTCCTACCTGGAAGGCTGCAGAAGTATTACAAAAATCAAGCCATTTCAGTTACATGAGGTAGTCATCAGCAGCTTTCTTGTTTTGTAATCACAATTACCATAATGATGAAAACATAGTTTTGCAACCAATCCTCACATTTACAACCTTCATAGGTCCATAAAGCAAAGAAAAGCTGAAGTAAGTTCATAAGCACAGTAAGAGTTTCACTTAGCATCTGCATCACTTTATGTCTAAGTTGCTGGTCCCAGTTGTGGTCACTAAATGCAGACTACCTGTACTTGCATTAAGTCAGTGTCAGGCTAATCAATTTCAAGATTTTCCATCCTCTAGGTCTACCAGTCCAGTAACCCTTTTAGTAAAAGGGGAAAAAATGCCACATAAGCTAGGGTTCTGGCATCCACACACTTTAAAGAGGCTAGAGGGGCAGAAAAACAGGTCAAGAAAAGGATGGAAAGGGGTGCTCCAACAACAGGAGCCACAAGTTTGCCAACATAGAGTACTTCACTAAAGAGTATCTTTCCCAACACATGTCACTGCATCATCCTTGTGCATCTGAGAAGTATGACTTCCAGAGCAGAGCACCTAAAACCTGGCTTTTGGTTGTTTCTGTGTGGGGGGACAATATGATTCAAGCAGTGGTAAGAATTCATGTTCTCTGGAAATGGTTAATGTGCCACACAGGTATGTTGTGTAAATTTGCTCTTCAGTATTAATTTTGTCTAAGGCCACTATTGAGAAGATCATTACATCTGGCTATTTCCTCAACAGACTCATTCATGGTTTGCTTGGAAAATTAACTATAATTTGCTGGCTTCAAACATTCCTTTCATCTATAATTTGTCAGTTAACCTATTTGCCCGTCAGTGCTAGCTTTGTACAACAGGCTAGAACACAAACAAACTACATTATGGCCTAGTGTGATAAATGAACCAAGCCATTAACCATACTTTCCATGATATTCTTGCTCTTTTCTATCATGTGTTCTTTTCTTCTTCCCCGCAACCTGTGGCTATTATCTATGTAAATATATCAAAGCTCAACACTTAATGCATCTGATCGTGCCAGCTTATGCCAGGGGTAGGATAAAGAACTTTTAATGCTGTTGTCCACTCGTGAAACATTTAATTCAGCAACATCTGGCAAACTATAGTTTCCCATTTTTGCCTTGTATAACAAAATATATGTTTGTAGATGTCATAACATTTTGGCTATGTTCAAACCTCAGTTGAAAAACACAACCATGCTCCTCAGGGAAATGTGAAAGAATTTCAAGAAAACGTTCCCTCTATTTTTTTGTGTGCTACTTGCTGGGAGGCCAATGCTCCCCGCTTACTTTGAATAGTATTGCATATATTCCAATCAACTCCACATTTGAAAGAGAACATGTAAGTATTTGCTCTGAGGAAGCAATGATTGTTTCTATAGTTCTAATTATTCTGTAAACGGAATAATTCCCCTCAAACTGACCATGTTGCTTGCTTGCCCTTTTGTAAAACAGCCACACTAATTCAGTTGTTGCAAATGATAAATATCAACAGTCTGTCATTACAAATAATTTCCTCTTCAAATCTGACATTTGCCTGGCAAGTTGGTATGGTTGTCCCACATCAAGTATTTCCCATAGGGAATCACATTCTCAGGTTTATACATTGGCTATTGGCATAGTTCTGTACGAAGCTGTGCCAGGGTAGAAAAGGAAGAGTAGAAAAAAACTGTTTAACTCCTTGGACTTGGAGGATAAATCCTATTAAGAATGGTTAAACAAACTGGGCATGTTAAGCCTAAGGAAAAGAAAGCTAAAGGGAGTCATGAGAGCAGTCTTCAAATATTTTAATGGTTGTCACAGAAAAGGCAGCATCGATTTACTCTCTATAGCAAAGGCAAGACAAGAAACAGTAGGTGGAAGCTTAACAGAGAAAGATCCACACTTAAACCAACAAGGAATTTTCTGACTGTGAGAAACATTAAGTATTAGAATAGTCTGCCTACTGAAGCTGTGGATGCTCCATCCCTGGAGGCTTTCAAGAAAATAATAGACAACTTCTAGTCCAAGAAGGTATGAAGATTCCTCTCGTGGGCAGAGAATCGGATTAAGAGACCTCCAAGGTCCCTTCCAGCTTTATGATTCTTGCCTTGTCCTTTCCCCAGTAATATTAATGTGGCCAGGTGTAACAGGCAGAAAGGCAATTTAGGCTACCCAGAACAAGATGCTGCAGTTTTCAGGCTGCAGCATCTGACTTAGCATTGACTTCTATTGTAGGAATGAATAATAACCAAAGCAGGGAATATACCATTCAGTTGTAGCACATTTCTGTAAATGTTTGAAGGTAGCAAGTTCCAGGAAGAGAGCCAGTTTGGTATAGCGGTTAAACCAGGAGGCTGTGAGTTCTAATCTCTCCTTCTAGTCACTGTCTCTTTGCCCTAGGAAGCAGACAATGGCAAATCACTTCTGAAAAACCTTGCCAAGAAAATTGCAGGGATTTGTCTGCAGGAGTCAACACTAACTCAAAGCCCCCACCACCACAAAAAAAAAAATAGTTCCAGGAAACTGCATTCATCTGCAGCCTTGACTGGAATTGAGGCAAGAGCATTTCTGAGGATGTATTCCTTAGGAATTTCAAAACAGAACTCATAGTTTTCCCAGAAAAAAAAACAGTTTCTGGTTTTCTTCAAATGATTATAGTAGCTTTATTGAACTTCTGCTGTTGCTGTCCTTAAAATCAGATGCAGTTAGAAATCATTGTCAATGCTGTCATTTTCTGGTTTAAGCAGATAATTTTGAGCTTCATAAAAGGGTAGCCAGTTCTTACTTAGTGATCTTAATGGATTTCTGTTATCAGAGATGAGTTGTAGAATTATTTAAATTTGTCTTACTGCTCATCTTAACCACATCAGAAGAAAAATATTGGCTATTCAACACAGGCAATGAGAAATCTTGTCCCATCATCTTTTTCCACAAAGGAACCTTAGCTGCATCACTGTAACACTTTGATGGGGAAATAATACCCTTGCTGACCCAACTTACTAATAAAATGTACAGTAAGAGGGGAGGAGGGAACACATTTTGGGAACACTGATGAAATAAAGAGCATATGAAGTTTTAGGGAACTTCCAAACAAAATGTGAAATGGAATAAAATAGACATGCATCGGTTCTGTCACCAATTAAGCAGGACAACCTGCCTATTTTCTGGAATTCAAAGGGTTGGCAAAATGCAGGCCTGAAATTAGGTGAAGCTGGTGCTCAAAGGGAAGTCTTGGGGTTACTGATGCTTATGTGAACTGCAAGGGAAATAGTGCCCTACTCTCCCACCCAAGAGTAAACTAGAAATTTTGGTTAGAAAGCAGCTAAAGATGGAGAATTAAATAGCATGTTTCCACCAATTCTCAATTCCAGGAACTAGGTAGAAATTAGAGCCTCAGTATAAATCTCCAAAGAATAATCCTCTCTTTCTGTTTGGCTGCTCTTACGGCCGAGGAGGGTGGGCGTGTGCTGAGAATTTGAGGTAATCCCATCTCCTTCATAATACTTCAGAAGCACTTTCTCTTGCTGACGTCCGAACCGTGCCCCGGGCAAGAGACACAAATGCTGGCAGGATCTTGGGTGGCCTCTGAAGCGTGCGAGAAAAAGCTCTCGCTGCCAGCCGTAGCAGGTTGTGCCTCAAGCAGCGGCATCCTGGGCAAAAAAGCAGGGCACTTTTAAACGAGGTTGTCCCAATAGCAAATGCAAAAAAGAATTGCATTATTGTTTCCAAAAGGCAACTGGACTTTTATTATTTGATATAATTGGAGGGAAGGGAGACCCTTAACGGGGGGGAGGAGGAATTACACACCAGTTGTCTATTTCAATGCAGTTTTGCCTCGTCTTCACAAATACCTTCTAGCCTTTTCTGATGTATATTGTGCTGACTTTGAAGAGCAAAACTAGTCTCTACAATGTTACTGCCTAAGCATCATTATTCTGTTAGCCTACTATGTGAGTTCTTTCTGAGGTGTGTGTGTGTGTGTGTGTCCTGTATCCTGCCACGTTTGAGAAATGTATATATCCTTGTGACCTCCTTTCTTTTTCCACCTGGAATTGAGAAAGTGTCCTGGGTAGGAGACAAAACGTTTTCCAGTTACATCAAATAATAAAAATAAATAGCACAACTAAAAATAAAATAAAAATCGT
>JANHZU010000480.1:0-12210 GCA_032468055.1 Acrochordus granulatus
GCAGCAACAGCCCTGTAGGATAGCTGCACTGAGAGAGGGTCCAGGTTAACCTAGGAGCTGATGGCAGGCTAGGGGCTCGCAGCTGGTCACCCAGGCAGTCAGATCAGGTCCTCGGACCTGGTGAAGTTTGCACTTGAAAACTGACTGAGGAAGAGCTACGACAGTGGGACACAGCTGGAAGGAGGCAACGAATCCAGCTACTGTATCTGAGCTCCAGGTGACCATTTGGGCAGCAAAAACCTTTATTGCACTCTAATGACTGCAGAGTTTTGCTGTCCAGATATGCTATCCAAGTAGACAAGGCAGTATGGGAGAGGCGGCTCAATCCATAAGATAATGCAAATTTCCAAAGGCAGTAACAATAAACATAGTAAATGTTCCTGTTTATTTTCCAGATAGTTTTGTGCTCACTCATATCCCTTTTAGATGGAGCTTTCTCATCAGCTAGCTCTAGCTCAATCAAAAATCAAACCTCAAAACAAAATGTACATGTTGCAGCACAATCATGTTTCCTTTCTTTTTCTTTTTAGTCCAGGTAGCAGTAGATCTTTCTGGAAACACAAATGAGATGAAAGGATAAAAGAAGAAAAACTGGGAGAGAAAGGATTTTTTATGGCACTCATACCAACAGATATTGCAGAGATTACAACATCTAGAATTTAGTAATATGCAGTTGCAAAATGCAACTTACCCATGATATAATATAATATTATATCTCTGAGGGAGATGGACAGTTTAAAAATGTGACAAATAAACAAATATAGATATAAGAAACATATCCCTGTTTTCACCAGAGAAATAATGTGTATGACATATTGAATTTGTTACAGTGATAAATTGAGGGAGATTAATAACAATTATTTTTATCTTTTAGGCTCTACAGCTTCATCCTGGTGATAGGAACTGCCTTGTTGCCCGTTCAAAATGCTACTTGAGACTTGGAGATACAGAAAATGCACTGAAGGATGCAGAAGCCTCTTTGGCTACTGACAAAGAATTTACTAAGGTGATCAGGGATACCTGTTCCAGACTTAAGTTTCAAAATTTATCATTTAAGTATCTAACTTATTGTTGTTAGAAATAATTTTTCTTCCCAGTTCAGAAAAAGCAACAAATTACTGGGTTAGAAAATTATATTGAAAATAATGCACATTAGAAGTGCAAAGGGATAAACTAAAATATCGTTTCTTAAAAAGAACTTATTAAATAAAATAGTAGAAAGTTGGAAATCAAGGAGAGAAAAGATTCCTGGATCATATTCAATTTTCTTCTTCCAAATGGTTTACATTAGGCAAATTATCAGATACTGGGACAATGATAGGTGAAGGTACATATATGTTCATTTGTGTGTATAATATATAAATCTTCCAGCTTGTTCTTTTTTCAGTCCAATAGTTTTTTTTTTCCTGTTACAGGGACTGTATCAAAAAGCAGAAGCCTTGTATTCCATGGGCGATTTTGAATTTGCTCTGGTTTTTTATCATCGAGGGCACAAGCTCCGTCCTGATTTGCAGAAATTCAGATTGGGTATTCAGAAGTCCAAGGAAGCAATTGAAAATTCAGTTGGAAGTAAGCAATATGGTTTTTTTTTTGATATAAGATTATTTTATCTGTCAGGAATTATCTAGACTTGAATATGATCAGAAACATGAAAAAAATATCAAAGACAATCAAGCATTTTACTGTGCGAGGAATTTATATTTTATTACATGGTCTTCACTTCTGCAAAAAGTAAATAAACTAATTTTTTTTGTTGTTTTTGTTTTTATTTGGACTGAGTATTACCACCCAAAATGAACTATTAATTAAGCCTTTAAGAAGAACTTTGTTTGCAACTGAAAGTTTTTACAGTTTATCTCATTATTTTTTCCCATATTTCTAAAGGAAACAAACAGGATATTTTCAAAATCCTTTCTAAAAAAGATTCAGGGTCTATCCTCAATTTATTAGGTTGCCTTTCTTTCAGGAGCAAAGGGGCCATTTGTAATATACCCTGCTCCCATTTTACCGTAAAGTAATAATATTTTGAATAAGGTAGACTGAGGCACAATAGTTGGCCTAAAGTCACCCACTGAGTTTCCAGGGTGGAAAGCGGACTTCATGTAGGATCTCTTCATCCTAATTCAACATCACATGGCACCACATCTGAATAACATGTAACATGATATCTTGGGGAAAACACATTTATTTGAATAGAAAGTAACATGATATCTTGGGGAAAACACATTGGGGAAATAAAATACATAATTGTGGTTCATCCACAGTTGAAATATTTTGATATTCTTTCAAAAAGAATAAGAACTTTGAAAAAGAGGAAATAAAATTATCAGAGGGTTGAAATGTTGTTTTTTTAATGAGGTTTATATGATTTCTTCCTCACTTTATGCCTTTTATTACTTGTAGTATGTGCTTTGTAGGGCCTTTCTAATCTCTTGATTGGTATCTTGTAGGTCCATCTTCTGTGAAACTGGAGAATAGAGCGGATCTCTGCTTTCTGAGTCGCCAAGCAGAGGTAAGAGTATTTCTAGCTTTTTTCAGATAACTGGTTGTCTGGTGCCTATTTCAGGAATAAATAGAAAACACGGAATGGGTTTCAAGACATTATGGCAGGTTAGATAGTAAGAATGGTGGTGTTTGCAATTCATTGACCTTTTTCTTGCACCAAAACATGTAAGACTAGTAGTGAAAATATCCATAGGCAATATCTCCATTCCCCTGAAGATTGCTTCCATCCTCTCCATTTGTAGATAGTTTAAAAGTTTCCCTTGCCAATTGTGGCTGACTCTAGGGATAGTGCTCATCTCCATTTCCTAGCCAAAGAGCTAGCATGGCTGAAAGACACTTCTGTGGTCGTGTGTCCAGCATGACTATATGCCGAGGCGCACAGATTTTGTTACCTTCCTGTTGAAGGTGATGCTTATTTATCTACTTGGATTTTTACATGCTTTCAAATTCTAGGTTGGCAGGAGCTAGGCAGACAATGGGAGCTCCCCCCATTAAGTGGCAGATCTTGAATCTTGAACTTAAGCCTCTAATCTTCTAGCCGACAAGCCCAGCTTCTTAATCACTTGCGCTACTGTGTGTTCCTCTGTAGAGAGTTTACGCTAGTAATATTATATCAGGGAGGTAGGAAATAGAAAAAACATAATTGAAATAACTCTCTGCTTATTTTACTTGTTTCTGTACAAGACAATATTTGATAAAATATCCTTGATCTCTCCTGAAGAAAACAATTTCCTAAATGTTGGATACTAATGATGGTCCTGGGGGTACACTAGTGTACATCATACTTGTTGTACATTCACTATACTTGATCTGAAACATATATTATTCCATTATTCATACAATATTTTGATGGGGGAAAAATAGAGAAGGCACCAAGGAGAACAGAGCAATGTCAAAATAGAAGGCCATGGGTATAATAATCACACTTTAAAAGCCCTTCTCTTTGCCTAGATTGTGAATGTCTCGACCACATTCCTAAATCCCTTCATTTAATAGGATTTTAAAAGTACCAAATATTTATCTTATTTCCTTTTATTTGTCAATTGTTTAAATAGCTTAATAGATATTAGCTAAGCATCCAGAGAAAACTTTCTAAGATAGGAGACTATTGTTGTTGTCTTAAAATGAGTGTTTTGGAGAAAGTTGCCTAGTAAACTTAGAGATGAGTAAGATAATTCCTTTCTTACTTCCAGTAATACTTTGAATCATCATGCTACATGACAGTTTTTGAGATTTTAGTCATTTCATTATGACTATCATATTAGAGAGCCAGTTTTGTCTCGTGGTTAAGATAACAGACTAGCAATTGGAGGTTGTTATGTTCTAATCTTGCCTTAACTCTGAAAGCCAGCTGGGTGACCTTGGGCCAGTCACTCTCTCTCACCCCAACTCATCTCACAGGACTGTTGTTGTGGGAAAAATAGGAGGAGGAAAGTGTGTCAAATATGTTTGCCTCCTGGAGTTCTTTATAAAAATAACAAAGGTGGGATATAAATAAATAAAAATCATCCCAAACCTCTCAAGTTCTGGACATCCTTTTTCCATCTCAATCTGAAATGTTTGGTTTGCTTTAATCTATGCTGCTAGAACCCCAGTGAGGCACCACCTTGGCAAGGTTATGGGACTTGTATGCTTCAAGGAAGATGACAGCTATGCCAGAGGTTGAACCATACAGGACAGATCTCATTAGAGGAGCTGGACCAATGTGTCTCCTTCCATAAAAATATGTTGAGGTATAACTTATAGACAACCATACCGGCTCAGTTGTTGTCTGGGTCAACCAGGACTGTGCTAGATGTTGGAGTTCCTGGACACTGGTAACAATGGGATACAGGACTTTGGAGAAGGAAATGGCAAACCATTCCAGTATCTTTGTCAAGAAAACCCCATGAATAGTAACAAAAGGCTAAAAGATATGATGCCAAAAGGTGAGCCCCTCAGGTCTGGGGAAGAGCAGAGGGCAATTACAATAGCTCCAGAAAGAGTGAAGTGGCTGGGCCAAAAGCTGTATATTGACACCCTGCTTATATGCAGGATACATGTGAAATGCCAGTCTTGATGAATCATAACTTGGAATTAAGATTACCAGGAGAAATATCAACAACCTGATATATACAGACTATACCATTCTAATGGCAAAAAGTGAAGAGGAACTCAAGAGCCTCTTGAGGGTGAAAGAGGAGAATGCAAAAGCTGGGTTGAAACTCAACATTAAAAAAACTAAGATCATGGCATCCGGTCCCATCACTTCCTGGCAGGTAGAAGGGGAAGAAATGGAAGCAGTGACAGATTTTACCTTCTTGGGTTCCAAGATCACTGCTGATGATGACTGCAGCCATGAAATTAAAGGACACTTGCTCCTTGGGAGGAAAACTACAGCAAATCTGGATAGCGTATTAAAAAGCAGAGATATAATCTTGCTGAAAAAGGTCTGTATAATCAAAGTTATGGTTTTCCTAGTAGTAATTTATGAGAGTTGGACCATAAGGAAGGCTGAGTGCCTTCACATTATGGTGTTGGAGAATACTCTTGAGGGTCCTTTGGACTGCAAGGAGATCAAATCAGTCAATCCTACAGGAAATTAACCCTGATTGTTCACTGGAAGAACAGATACTGAAGCTGAAGCTCAAGTACTTTGGCTACCTAATCTGAAAAGAAGACTCATTAGAAAAGACCATGATGCTGGAAAACATTGAAGGCAAACAGAGAAAAGGATGGCAGAGGATGAGATGGTTAGATAGCTTCGTAGATGCAATGGGGTTGAGTTTGGGCAGGCTCCAGAAGGCACTGCAGGACAGGAAGGTCTCGTGTGGTGCAATGTATGGGGTTGCAAAGAGTCAGACACGACTGAGTGACTGAACAACAACATGCTGCTAGATCTATTTGGTTTGAGAGATTGCTTTAGTATTTTCCCAGGGCTCCTTGATCTTTCTTTAGAAGTAATGCTGCAGAGAAAATGAGAAGTAAAAAGTATAGAGTATTGTAAAATATGTTTTTCTTTTTTATGACAGAGTAAAAGAGCAAAGCAGAAGCTTCACATCAAAAAGGATGCAAAGTATCTAAGTAAACAACAGGCCCCTGTGAGGAATGAAAAGATGGAACGGCAGCTCCTGGGAGAGCTCTATGTTGATAAGGCATTTCTGGAAAAACTGCTCAAGGATGAAGGTTTTAATTTAATGCATTTGGGTAGTGCTGCACTGGGGAACCTCAGAACCATAACCTCATTAGGTTGTCTGCCTCTTGCAATCCCCTGTGAAGCTGATTGAGATTTTTGGGAAAGCAATTTCTTGTCTAGGTTATTATTTTTTTCTGCAATGTGCAGTGCTAAAATTGTTCCATAGTTAAGGTAAATAAAATTTGTGAGGGGATGATAGCAAAATGCAAAAGCTTGCTAGTGACCATGTAAGGTACATGCATATTTTAATGTGTTTCAGAATCCTCTGCAATAATTTCCTTAGTTGGCAAGTTATCATGAAAGGATTGTTGAAGGGAAAAAGGTTGATTGTTATGTGGCTCTGTGAGATTACTTTCAGATAGAACATTCTGGTATTGGTAGTTTCAAATAAGATGACTCAAATACCAAATCACACACTTTGATTCCTTTCTGCTAAATCTGATTGAGGCGCACAATAGTTATTTCACCTTACAAAGCAAACTACATTTTTTTCTGGAAACCATGGATTGATCCTGATTTTCTTGGTTTGTTTCAAGCCAGAAAAAGATGCAAATAAATGCAGCACAGAAAGGGAAGAAGAAATGTATGATCCCTTAGCTTCTTTCTGTATTACCTAGAGCTGTAATATATCTGTACTTAGTAAGATTTTTCTATTGTTTTAAGGTTGTATGTTAGTTATGCTAACACAGATCAACATTCTTTGACCTTCAATTCCTTTGAAGAAGTTAGGCTTATATACAAAACCAAATCATTTGGTTTTAATTTAATACTGTAAAATATTTGTGTCCAGCATTCTAGCTTGCAAATTATAATTTGTGATTTAGCATTATTTGTGAACTAGGCAATTATATTTAACCTCTAACATCTTCAATGGAAAATTATATTTGTAGTGGACTTAGCAAAGATCATTTTGAACTAGTGCTAGATAAATTGGATAACCCAATTGACCCAAACATCTTTGCCTGTTGACCTATTCTAGGTAATTTGGAAACTTTCATAATATTATAGATTCTGAGATACCCTTCATCTAATCTGGTACCTAGATATGTTGGACTTTGTTCTCATAATCCCTAGCTAGTATGACTGGTGGCTGATCAGCTGCTTCTGTTCAGGAGGTATCAAAAATGTCATATCAGCTGTACCCATATAAGTCCTGCTTATCAAAGAAGCCAGTTTTGCTTCTAGAGAGATCAGTCCCATAGTGTAAACCTGTAAGATTTATTTACCTAAACAGTCACTTCACTCCTAATATTTTGAATTGGTATCTTCATGGATTTTGGCTTTGGTTGTTTGTATTTCAATGGCATTTCTGTGCTTTAATAATTTAGAAAGTAACTTAAATATTTTTCTAAAGAAATTTAGATTTTTTCCCCTGAAGAGCTTCAATGTTCATACTTGCTAGTTGTGAAGAAAAACTACATTTATCTCCCGCAGATCTCTTCGACCATTATAACAGTCTTTGAAAATTTTTCTATAACTAACCTCTCCTTCAGAAATGAATATAGAAAAAAAATCATATTTGAGAGGACTACTCCAAATAAGTCAAATATGGTATTTTAATATCAACAGGATTGATAATATTACTTATCTACTAATCTATTTATATTAACTCACTATGTCTGTTTTTGGCTTTCTTGCAGAGCTGATCAAAAGTGTTACTAAGCAGGGAGTAACTGTTGGAGACTTACTTCAAGAAGGTCTTTCTTACCTGGATACTCGCACAGATTTCTGGCAGCAGCAAAAACCTATTTATGCCCGAATCAGAGATCGCAAACTTATGTTAAAAAGATGGACCCGAGATCAAAAGCGGAAGCCATCTGAGGTGGCAAGATACATACTAAAGTGCATGGAAGACATTGATATGCGTAGGTGGCTCAGGTGAAAATGGGAATTAAAGTTTATTAATGGGATTGTTTGTGTGCTGCTTCAAATAAGAAAGAACAGGGATTATCCTAAGTAAGAAATTGTGCTTTCAATGTATTCTTTAGTCTGTCAGTTTTTTAAAGTAATACATGTGTAATATATGTGTAATTATAGAATGTAAAATTTTGGTAGAATCATTTTTTTTTACTTAAAAAGTCCTCAGTACCTATTATTAGATTCTTTGAGTGGTATCCCTTGTATTAATTCTCATAGCCTCAGATTTATCTCCACCTAGTGGTTGTTGTTCATTCACTCAGTTGTGTTTGGCTTTTCATGACCCCATGGACTGCAGCACACCAGGCCTTCTTGTCTTGCAGTGCTTCCTGGAGTCTGCCCAAACCCATGCCCATCATATCTACAATGCTATCTAACCATCTCATCCTCTTCTTTCCCCTTCTCCTTTTGCCTTCAATCTTTCCCAGCATCAAAGTCTTTTCTAATGAATCCTCTCTTTGCATTAGGTGGCCGAAGTATTTGAGCTTCAGCTTCAGTATCTGTTCTTCCTCTGAACAATCCAAATCATGATTGACTGCTTTGATCTTGCAGCCTAAGGGGCTCTCAGGAATCTTTTCCAGCATCACAATTCAAAGGCACTGATTCTTTGGCATTCAGCCTTCCTTATGGTCCAGCTCTCACAGCCATACATTACTACTGGGAAAACCATAGCTTTGATTATACTGACCTTTGACAGCAAGAAGATGTCTCTGCTTTTATACTATCTAGGTTTGCCATAGTTTTCTGAGGAGCAAGCGTCTTTTAATTTCATGGCTGCAATCACCATTTGCAGTGATCTTGGAACCCAAGGAGGTAAAATCCATCATTTCTTCCATTTCTTCTCCTTCCATTTACCAGGAAAGGATGGGACTGGATGCCATGATTTTAGTTTTTTTAATGTTGAGTTTCAAGCCAGCTTTTGCACTCTCCTCTTTCACTTTCATCAAGAGGCTCTTTAGTTCCATTTCACTTTCTGCCCTTAGAGTGGTATTCTCTGCATGTCTGAGTTTGTTGATATTTCTCCCGGCAATCTTAATTCTGGCTTATGATTCATCCAGCTCAGAATTTGGCATGATGTACTCTGTGTATAAGTTAAATAAGCAGGCTGATAATTTCAAGCCTTGTCGTACTCCTTTCCCAATTTTGAAGCAGTCCATTGTTTCTTGTCTGGTTCTAACTGTTGCTTCTTGACCAGCATATAGATTTCGCAGGAGGCAGATAAGGTGGTCTGGTACTCCCACCTCTCCCATCTCACATATTGCTGAAGCCTAACTTGCAATACTTTCAGCATGTACTTCACACTCCAGGATGTCTGGCTCTAGGTCAGCAAACACACCATCATGGTTATCAGAGACAGTTCTTTCATGTTTGAGTCTTCTGTGTATTCTTGCCACCTCTTCTTAATCTCTTCAGCTTCTGTTAGGTTCCATCAGTTTTATCTTTAATTATGATGCCCATTTTTGCATGAAACCTTTCCCTTGTTATCTCTAATTTTTTTGAAGAGAACTCTTGTCTTTTTCCAGTTCTCCTCTATCTCTCTGCAGTATTAATTTAAGAAGGCCTTCTTTTCTCCCTTTGCTATTCTCTGGGAATCTGAATTCAGTTGGGTTTATCTTTCCCTTGCTCCTTTGGCTTTCACTTTCCTTCTTTCTCAGCTTTTTGTAAAGCCTCATCAGACAGCTACTTTGCTTTCTTGCATTTCTTTTTCTTTGAGATGGTTTTACTGGTTACCTTCTGTACAACAGTATGAACCTCCATCCATAGTTCTTCAGGCACTATGTTTACTATATGTAATCCTTAAAATCTTTTCCTCACTTCCGCTGTATATTCATAAGGGATATCATTGAGGTCACACCTGAATGGCCTAGTGGTTTTTCCTACTTTCTTCAGTTTAAGCCTAAATTTTGGAATAGGAAGCTCATAATCTGAGCCATAGCCCACGTTTTGTTTTTACTAATTGTATAGAGCTTCTCCATCTTTGGCTGCAAATAATATAATCAATCTGATTTTCGTTTTGACTATCTGGCGATGTCCATATGTAGATTTGCCTCTTGGGTCATTGGAAAAGTGTATTTGTTATGACTTGTGTATTTTCTTGACAAAATTCTGTTAGCCTTTGCCCTGCTTTATTTTTTACTCCAAATAACTTACTGTTATTCCAGTTATTTTTTGACTTTTTACTTTAGCATCATTTCCCTTCTGATGAAAAGGGCATCTTTTTTTGGTGTGAATTCTAGAAGGTGTTATAGGCCTTCATAGAACTGGTCAACTTCAGCCTCTTTGGCATCAGTGGTTGGAGCATAGACTTGGAGTACTGTGATGTTGAATGGTTTGCCTTGGATTCAAGCTGAGATCATTCTATCATTTTTGAGATTGTGCCCCAGAATTGCTTTTCTCACTCTTTTATTGACTACGATGGCTACTCCATTTTTTCTAAGGGATTCTTGCCCACAATAGTATATATATTTGTTATCTGAATTAAACCTGCCCATTCCTGTCCATTTTAGTTCACTGATTCCCAAGATGTCGATGTTCAATCTTACCATCTCATGTTTGACTTTATCCAGCTTACCTTGATTCATAGATCTTACATTCCAGGTTCCTATGCAATATTGTTCTTTACAGCATTGGACTTTCGTTTTACCTCCAGACACATTCACGGATGAGCATCCTTTTGGCTTTTGACCCTCACTCCTTCTGGAGCTATTGTAATTACCCTCCACTCTTGAACACATTCTGACCTGAGGGACTCATCTTCCAGCATCATATCTTTTAGCCTTTTGTTACTGCCTATGGGGTTTTCTTGGCAAGGCCACTAGAATGGGTTTCCATTTCCTTCTTCAGAGTTCTGTAACCCATTTTTCACCAGATGTCCAGGAATTTCAACATATAGCGTGGTCCTTGTTGAGCCATAGTTTTCTGTAAATGACATCTCACCATATTTTTTATTCTATGTCTCCCTCCCATAAAAAATATTTTTCATATTTTATATGCTGTGTAGTTGTTGCATATCATAATTTCTCCTAGATTTATATAGTCAGATCATTTTTACTGTTTGAAAGGAGGGCTCTAATAATTAACTTTAGCCAAAAATTAGTATTTCTGCTAATAGTGGCAGATTCCAAAATCCATTTTAGGAATTACCTGAATTTTTGTTGACATTTTCTGGCATTGTTTTGTGAGAAAATTATTCTTTCAGACATATGTGAAATATATCAAACAGACAGATCTAAGAATATAAAAGAAACCGCTGGTTTATCTATTCTAGCATTTGGTGGCACTCATTACCCAACCAGGTTTGTTCATGAAGTTCTTATGCATGGAGGGGTTTGAGAGGATTTTTATTTATTAATTAAACAAAAAAAGACAAAAAGAGAAAAACAAGAATAAAACAACAACAATACCATTTCATGTGCAGGTGTAATAAACATTTAGCATATTTCCTTATTTATTGCATTTGTGAATCCCTCAGATTATAACTGTATATGTATAAAATCTACAACTATAAGCAATGCATGAAGGTATCTAAGACTTTTCTTGCTATTATTAGAGCTATATTGTTTGTGACTTAGGAGTTACATCATCATCAACTCTAATGGCCATTAATTGTCCAATCTTTCATACATTTCTCCAGTTTCCTTTTAACACCATCTGAATTAGCTCTTATCCCTAAATCTGCTGAGAACAAATAGTTTGTATTAAATATGTATTTAGTACATTCATGCTTGATTAGCATATTTGCTCATGCAGTGTTTTTTCTTTTTCTCTGAAGTACTGACCAGTGGCTGCCCTGAAAGAAGTTGCCAGAAAGCTGAGCAAGTACTGAAAAAAGTCCAGACTTGGTCTGATGATGAGATCCCCAATAGGAGTGAGCTGGTTGGAAATCTTTATAGCTGCATTGGAAATGCTCACATTGAGATGGGGAACATGATGGCAGCTTTGCAGAGCCACCAACTGGATCTGGATATTGCCAAAGAAAAGTAGGAAAAATGCAATCACCTAGTTTTTGTCTTTGCTGGGAAAAGCAAAATTACTCAAGGGATTAAAGTATTTTAGTTTCTAAATGGTCAGAAGGACAGTGTGTGATCAACACATCAGTGTATGCACTCTCCTGAATTCCTTGGAGGACAGTCTCCATTGCTAGATAAGTCTGTCCGGTCTAACTCCCCTGCATTATTTCTACTATTTTGAGTTCAGAGTGATTTGCAATGGAGGAGTTAAGAAAAATAAAAGTAACTCGAGTTTTCCATTGTGCTACTCTCTCTCAATTGCTGAGACCTTTTTATGATATTTTCTGAATCAGGGATACTGATTCCAAGATTTACCATAAAACTATAGTTTTGGGATAATCAGATCAGTCAAATTACTTCTATCGTGATTTCACTCTCCACTGATTAAAAAAAGGTTGAATTGTTATCCTTACCATATGAGTCTCCTTAAATATATGAGAAAAAAATATTATTTTTTAAAAAATAAGTTCAACAAATAATTTCTTAAAAATCCATATCATGTATTAGTTTTCTTTAGTCTCTTCTATTTTTGTTGTTGTTCAGTCGCGCAATCGTGTCCGACTCTTCGCGACCCCATGGACTACATTACGCCAGGCCTCCCTG
>JANHZU010000480.1:27781-38702 GCA_032468055.1 Acrochordus granulatus
TTCCCCTCTCTTAAGATCAGTGTAAAAGATAATTATTACTGCTGGGCTTGTTGGCTGGAAGATTGGCAGCCCGAGTTTGAGACCCAGGCATTGCATAACAGGCTGAGTTCCTGTTACTTGCTCCAGCTCCTGCCAACCTAGCAGTTCAAAAGCATGTAAAAATGCAGGTAGATAAATAGATACCACCTTTAGTGGGAAAACAACATCTGCCGCCTCGGGGTGTAGTCATGCTGGCCACATAACCACGGACATGAGCACCGCTCCCTAGAGTCAGCCACAATTATCAATTTATCTTTTCATTTCAATACATCTGAAATACTTTATTTCCTTTAATAAAACCTATCTTGATTAATCTCCTAGTAATCAATAGTTAAAATGCACTTTGAGCAACTGTTCTTCCCTCCTCCCTTTTCTTTCTTCTAGCCATATCTGACTATATCAGTTTTACCCAACTGCCCACTCTATGTCTACTTGTACTACCTTTTTAACAACAATAATTTTGTTGTGCTAAAATCAGCAGTTTATGCTAAGTAAAGCTTTACTTTTTAGTAGCATGGCCAGATGCTAACAGGATGGCAAAAGGGAAATTTCAGAGCAATAGCAATTAATAATTCAGAAACTGCATCTGCTTTGTCAGATAGGAAACTGTGAGTACAGTAGATAGAGTGTATATTGCATACAGTAGATAGAATGTATATTGTCTAAAGTTAACGGCTGATCTTACTTTCCTCTTCGGGTGATCCTCCCAAAAAACCTCATTAGGACTGAAAAGGTACATAAAGCAAGCATATTTGTCTTATGCCTGTCTTGCCTGATTTCTAATATGTCTTGTCATCTTTTCACTTCTCTGAAATCTCGTCAATACAAGAACATAGCCGACTTACAGAAATCTGATATTCTATTATTATCAAAATAATAATGGAATTTGACTTTAATAATAACAACTGATATAGGACAAAAAAGCTGTGATATACTCAGTGGGCTTGCTTTGGAGTCCTCCAAACTGGCAAGTAGCAATTATTTGTGAATTAAAAAAAGGTATGTTTAAATGAAATAAAAGAACCTAAGTATTAGCTATTAGCAGCAGCCTTGGTGATTGGGAGTTCAATTGTTTTAGGAAGTAAGACAGAATACAAAGGGCCACTGAACAGTTAGTGATACATATATAAAATTATAGATCTGGGCTACAAAAATTAAGATAAGCATTATGGCAACATGGAACATTTTTGACATTTGATTTGTATATTTTTCATATACAGATCTGATAGCTCCAACATAACTTCTCTGTATTATGTAGTAAAAAATATGAAGGATTCCAAATATTATATATCCATTCTAATTCACTGGATACATCTACAAAAGGTTGGGAAATTATGAATCCAATACCATGTTATGTTTTTTTTCTTGGGATACATCCACATTCACCCTCTTACATGCACACCATTATCTCAGAACCTGAGGTAACCTAGTTCTTCAATCATTAGAAGCTGTGCCTCAGGGACAGGGTGCATCTTCACATGTAGAAGATTTCAGATTCAAGTCCCAATAGAACTGGAAGAATTCCACCCGGAAACATGGATAAACCACTACTTGTCAGAGATGGCAGTACCACATTATATTGTTATTAACTTAACCCTCTTGACAGATAGCAGCTATGTTTCATTCCTTCTAATAAGCAACAAGAGTCTTGTCTAAGGAGTTTATTAAGGAAAGATTAATGTAGAAAATTAATAGAATAAATAGACTTCATACTGTATTTATAAAATTGGGCAGACTAGTGCTCAGACAAGCTGAACTATAGATCCCATCACCTTTTTATTAGCCAAGGGACAATTAGTGGTGGGAGCTGAAGTCCAATATAATTGGAGGGCACCAGATTGGGAAAGGTAGGCCTAGAGTTTTGCAACAGTTGACTGAAAGGGCTGCTACTTTTGGAATGCACCAAGTTCTTCTCTGACATAATAGTGTCATTTAAAGCCATCACTAGGCCATTTGTGCCCATGTGAATAACCAGCAGCAGGAGGAGCAACAATAAAAAAATCCCCTCTTCAGTTGAGATTGAAAACAGTGGCCTATTATTAAAGAAAAATGATGGTATCTTTCTCTGGAATGTCCTAATAGAACCACACAATCATTCTTTCTCCCTTCCTCCCTCTTTCTCTGTCTCCTTTTTGATTTCAGAACAAAGGCTTCGCCCGGAAGAGCCACTTGTTCCTGCCAAAGATTTTTAGAAAAATGTCTTCCCAGCCCAAAGAGCGTCCTGAGAGTTTGCAGTTCCCCTTTTTGGATGATGATGATACAGTTACTACCATTCGGGAATCAAAGACTTTTTTTGTTCTCCGGGGTCTACCAGGCAGTGGGAAATCTACCTTGGCACAGGCCATCCAAGACAAATATAAGGATGCTTGCAAAGTCATTTCTGCTGATCACTACAAAATCCAGCCTGCTGTCAGAAGTGCCATTCCTGATGATTACAGCAAGATTGATGAGGATCTAGCTGACTATTGCAAACGTGACATCAGTGTGGTAGTGATAGATGATACTCACCATGAACGAGAGCGGCTGGAGCAGCTTTTTGACATTGCAGACAAATATCGCTACAAAGTCGTCATTGTGGAGCCCAAAACATCATGGAAAATGGATTGCTTGCAGCTCAAAGATAAGAACCAATGGAAACTTTCAGCTGATGAGCTAAAGAAATTGAAGCCCAGTTTAGAAAAGGACTTCCTTCCCTTATATTATGGATGGTTTTTAAGCAAGAGGAGCTCAGAGAACTTGAGAAAGACCGGGCAGGCATTTTTGGATGAGCTTGCTAGTATTAAAGCCTTCAAAAAAGAATCAAATAAATATTGTAGGTGCCCAAGCTTTTTTAATTCTAGAAAATTGGTTGTCTGCTAACTTACGTGAAATAGTCTTTTTAATGCTTTTCAGGTTTTGCTGATATGCTCACTCTACCATAATTTCATGAAGCACCCTTAGAAACAAAAGGAAAAACTTCCATACCAATTTTTTAGTTTGCAGGATGAATCTGGAAATAGAAATATGTTCTTGATTTCTTTTTGTATCCTATACTTCCCATTCAAAAGTGTTACCAGATAATTACAAACCTCTAAAAAAAGCATAAACTTTTTTTTTTAAAAAATGATCATTCTTAAAAAAAGATTTTGGTGCAGAGAAAAGGTCAACCTCCCAAAATGTTTGGTTTGCTTTAAAATAAATAGCTGATTTTATGTGTTTTCTGATGATGTACCAAATAATATTGTGAATTCCTGCCTACTTCTATCCTGATTGCTGGATTCATCCTCAGCTGCCATTCTGCTCCTCCACTTGATTCTCGTCTGTTTCTATGGGCTAAAAACTCATAATTATTTCCGCTTCTACAGATGCACTTGCATTCTAGTGTCCCTGCGGATCATCAGCTCAAACTATTGCCAGATTCTAGAGTCCTGTCTTGTAGATGCTGTCCAAAAATTGTCTTTGAATTTGGTCCATAAAATGATAAGCTTCTGCTTTAGTCTTTATTGTTTGCTTTTGAAGCCACACCCTCTTGGATCTAACATTGCATAGATGGTGGGTCCTCATGCACATGTAGGCATAGCATATCTGCTAAATTGCATGCATGCCAATTTTTTTAAAGCATTTTGTCTTCAAAGTGAATTAGTCTTCATCTCAAGAAAGTTGTCCTCTCTGACCATGTTGAGTTGGAATTGTAGGCTTTCTCAGCCTGTTGCTTTCTGAATGACTTGGACTAGAATTCCATTATCCTCAGCCTCTGCTGGCTTGATATATCCAGAGGCAGTTGAATTAGTCTAATATTAAATCTCTTCTATTCCTTCTGTGCCAAAATATAAA
Source organism: Acrochordus granulatus (assembly GCA_032468055.1). Classification (NCBI taxonomy): domain Eukaryota; kingdom Metazoa; phylum Chordata; class Lepidosauria; order Squamata; family Acrochordidae; genus Acrochordus; species Acrochordus granulatus. The sequence goes on from JANHZU010000480.1 coordinate 31,634, forward strand.
TAAATTCAACATGATTATTTGCAGAAGAGAGATATTCCCATCATCCCTACCAACCATCCATCCATCAATCAATCAACCGTTTTGAATCAATATGAATTGTAATTCAACAAATTTAAAGAGTCCTAGTTAGAGATCAAACTCTGCTGAAACATCACTACCTTCATTATGTATACTGTATTCATTTTCCAGTATTTCTCAATTGTTTGTACTGTTGATATAGAAAAACAAAGCATTTTATTTTAAAAGCAGATTCTAGGGGGGTTTTCAATTTTAGAAGACATTTATTTTATGACCTGCTGCCAAGAATTTGTATGCTATTTATCACATGTGTAGTTTCTGCGAATAAATCACCCTTTTCAACATTGTACTGTATTGAGAAGGCTGGTGGATTCTTGTATCTGTATATAATGTATGTATGCATTCTATAGTATACATATACCACACAGCTAGTCCTTTTGATTGGCTTTTGACAGTATTTACAGGCAAAATCAAACAGCAAAGAGGATTAAGCTGATGTCATATTTTTATTTTTTTTTGTTTACATGAACTTTATGCATGCTAAATCCTGTCTTTTCCTGTGAATATTTCTGCATAAGTCGTAATATAATGCTACCCTGAAGGGTACTCTCAGTTTCCATCATTATTCATCTTTGGAGATTGATTTGAAAACTTATCACCAGCTTTTTTGCCTACAAACTAAATATGTCAGATTTATGTAACCTACTCCAAATATATCACCATATCCCTATGACACAAATATGTCAGATTTATGTAACCTACTCCAAATATATCACCATATCCCTATACATCTTGCTGTTAGAAAGTTTGTATCTGTGTCTTAGTAATTTCAAAAGTAATTTCTAAATGCCTCCTGTATAGCTGGAACAGTTATGAACAGTAGCTGGAACAGTTTTCCTGTTTTGTTTTCTAAACACTGAAAATTATTTTTGTACAATATTAGTTTAAAAAAACACAGTTGTTGGGTAAATAGTAAGTGCTCAAATTCAACAAGTTCTAGACCAATGTTTTTCAATTTAAAAAAAAAAACTTTTCAAACTTTTTTTTCAAGCTGCATGCTGGATGGGGAATTCTGGAAGTTGAAGTCCCATATCTTAAAATTGCCAAGCTTGATAAACAATGGCTTAGCCACAACTAAAGGCTAAAAGGAGCCATGTGCTTTTTCCTCATGGTAGTAGTAAGTATCATCAGAGATGAGAGCTGAGATTCCTGTAAATAGCTGTCTTACTATTAATGGAAAGCAAGCAGTGGTGGATATTTTTGCCATGCTATATTTATTGCTTTTCTTTATTTCATTTCCAGAACAGCCATTCCGAATGAGGTGTCTTCAGATATATTGGACTGCAATAATTATAATCCAGAATTAACATAGAGATGGGGAGGTAGGAAGAGCACTGCAGGAAAATGGTTGATGCAGACATGTTAGTAATTTGGGCATAAAATGCTGAGCAGTATTGAATGAAATTACATATAGTCATGCTTATATGAAACATTCTATAGGCCGTCTTCCTCAGAATTCTCAAGTGGGTCTATGAAAGATTTTTTATCTTGTATTATGATTTGTTTTGCCAAATTAATCTTGCATACGCACAAAAACAGTGTAGAGTGAAAAGTGAATTTTAAAGAAACTGTGAATATGAAACATTGAGGCTTGCTCTCTTTCTTCTTGCTTATAGTTGGACAGCCTCCTGAAGAACCCAAACTAAAGATTGATCTGACCAGCTACTTTGTGAAAAGGCCCCCAGGAGTCTTGCACTGTACAACTAAATTCACTGACTTTGGGAAGGCCCCAGGAGCAGATGATTATGCACAGCAAGATGTGAGAAATTTTCTTTTTAGTCTGATGACATGATAACATGTAATTTTTTAAGATGATTTTAGGTGAGGAGGTCTAACTTCCTCATCCTCAATATTTTAAAAAAGAGATATTGTGTATTTACAAAGGTATCTGATGTTAAAAATCAATATTGTGCACAACATTCAGTGTGAGCATTTTACGCACTATATAAGATAATATATTCTTTAAAAATAATATTTGGTACAAGCTTGAAGAAAGTTTTTAATGCACAATGAAAATCACTTTACCTTCTAAAAATCATTGCCAGAAAGAAAAAAAAATTCTATATGGTACCTAAAAATCTCTCCTTTAAAATTTACCTTTATTATTAAATTACACATTATATAAACATCCACTTGTAATAGTCTAATTTTATTATGAAAAAGATAATATTTTGGTAATATTTATTACCAAAAAAGTAGACATTTTTGGTTTCAATTTTAAATTTCATTGTAATCTGCCATGAACATACTTACATGAAAATACATAAATTCCTATATCAGTGACTTTTCTCTGAGCAAATTTAGCTGATGGAAAACTGGATTTGTGTTATCACACAAGGGGGGTTGGGCTATTTTCCACCAAATTCCTGAGTTCCTCAGCTGTGACCTTCCCCAATCTAGAATAAATACCTGCCAACTGACTCAATTTGTATGGATGGTACAGATTTGGGCAATTCCCTTATCCAGAAATCCACCTTGAGATGACTGTAAGTTTCATCAAAGCCACCATCAGAAAAATGCTGCTGCTAGTTCCCAGTGCTGGCTTTGCTTTGCCTTCTGATTGGGCTTATTGTGATGGAGTCCTGGGTAGAGGGAGGTGGCCAGGACTCAGTACCTCCTTGCCACAAGATGCTAAAAGGCTTTGTACTGTTTGGGGTTTGGATGGCACAGCTGATTGAAGATGAGCAACATCCAAGTTTTAAATTTCCTAACCTACTTATTGTTCCAGACCAAGTCATTTCTAATACCATCTTTATTTAATGATCTTTATTTTCATTATTTTATTGCTGCACTAGAAGTCAAAGCAATAGTATGAAATCCTGTTCAGATCTTGTGTTTTACAGAGGTCACAGGATTGACCTGAATAAGGATGTCGAGAAAAGGAAATCTTTTTGTAGGTTCACTGTGTACTTAGAAGCTGTATGGTTTAATCCTTGACTATGCCTAGAGTGGCAAATAATGCTTTGAGCCTATTTATTTATAGGTTTATTGGGCCTGTTTATTTGTGGGTTTAATAGCCATAAATTCATTCAGAAAACCAAGATAGCCTGTGTGGCACTTCCTTCTCACTATAATAACCCTGTGAGATAGGTTGAATTGAGAGAGTGACTGACCCAAAATAATTCTGGTAGTTTCTATGTCTGATAGTGGATTGATCCTGGGTTTCCCTGTTCCTAGCCCAACATGTTCGTTGCTACACCACACCAATCATTAAGGTCTTGTTCTTTTGGAATTATCACTTTAGTCTAGAGCATTTGCCTGCTTTATTATAGAAATCATTGCTTTCATTCCTAACATTTTGTTAGATATGATTAGAAACAATTGATTATATTACTGTTACGAGGTAGCCCTTTAACACAACTTAAACGTTTCCTTCATTGCAAATATAACTGCCAGAATTCTGACTGATGCAGCTAAATGGAAGGCATTATGTTGCTAGCCATAAAGTTTCCATGTCCAAGTACAGGTGCTAATGCACACTTAAGTAGCATTTCTATAACACTTTTAGCTGAAATGTGATTTTCATCTTAGCTTATGATGTGAACCCAGTTAAATTATTAAACAACATATAGTGTTATCGCATCTTGCAAGGCCAATTTAGAGAAAGGGTTTTTTCATAGAACCCCCACTAGGGGAGATCCCCATGAGATGAGATGAGAATACTTCATATATGAGATATTCTATGCACAAGTGTACATTTGGTGCAACACATTATCTGATAAAAATCAAAATGTTATTTCTCTAGGCATTTTAAGCTGTCAACTGTTGTCATTTATGTTATTGTTTTTTTGCTGTTTTACTATTCTGTGTACTTCTTTTGATTGTCATTGTTTATTTCTACTTCACATGATTTACAAGTCATGCATTTTATGTTCCTTCCCCCATCTTAAGAGAATTACATATAAGTAATAAATTTCATGGATAGTATTGACATTAGGAGTGGTAATGTTGTTGAATTTCAGAGATGTTCTAATTTTTTTACTGCCCAAATCTTACAATCCTAATCCAACTGTCTTCAATTTAGTGCCCTGATAATGCATTTGAACTATAAGGTATTAGGCGGGGGATGGAAGGTTAATCTGAACTGAAAACATGGCGTGTTTTAAAAGGAGTAATTTCTTCTGCAGATTGTGAAGACCTCTTATGGAAAGTCTTTCTTCTTGACCATATCTTCTCTCTTCATCACCCCAAGAACTGCTGGTGCCCATGTGGAATTGAGTGAGCAGCAAATGCTTCTGTGGCCTGGGGATGTGGATGTGCTGCAGCCAGCAGTCAACCTCCCAAAAGGCAGCCGAGCCCATATTACTCTGGGTTGTGCCAGTGGGACAGAAGCTGTCCAAACTGGCCTTGACCTCCTTGAATTTGTGAAACTGGAAAAGGCAGGGAGCAAAGGCGAGGAGGTTGGTGAGATTGGTGGCGGGAAACTTCTCTCTTTTGGGAACGGCATGTGGATGCTTTTGCTTTCAAAAAAGATTGAGGTGAGGGCCATCTTTGGTGGCTATTATGGAAAGGGAAAATTGGTGCCAACTCAAGGAGGCAGCAAACGGGGATCGCCCTTTAATTCCTGTATCATCATCTAAGAGCTCTTGTGGCCTCTGCAGCTTTATTTCATATAATCTTTGATAAGATCCTTCCCATCACAACACAGTAGTATTCTATAACTAAAGCAACATCTTAATTCTAGTAATGTCCTTTTCTAAGGGATATTTCTTGACCTTCAGAGGCTTGGAATTCTCTAATGGAAAATACTGGTATACTTTTAACAGCTTTATACAACTGAATATATTCCAACTTGTTATTTTTTAATATAGAAAAATAGCCTTTCCAAGTTTGCCAGAACTGGAAACAGTTTGCCATAACTGTTCCTATGCTGTAAATCTATTTGATCCTGTACAGCTACATTAGTGTTACAACGTGGAGGAGAAGCTGATTGATTGCATCACAGCAGAGCATAAGGAAAGCACAAGGGGTGAATCACTTTTTCCAGTGATTCCTCACATAAAAACATACTGAGAGTAGGAAATTAACACTGAGAGTAACCATAAAATTTTATAGTTTTCTATTTTCAGCAAGAGTATGAGGGGAGGGTAAGTATTTAAAAGTTCATGACCCACCTTTTACATCCTCACACAATCTTAACCTTTCATTTGATTTCAGATTCAGGCTAGACTAAAAAGTTTGGATCAGTTATACCTCTGCCCATATTCTGAAAACATCTTAGCAGTTAACTATTACAGAACACTAGGTCTAAAATGCCCAGATTTGCTTCCCAAATTAGGGATTGAATAACCAAGTGGCTTCAAGGAATCTCTCCTCAATTGAGATTCAGAATCAAGAGCCACTATCTCTGTTCAGCTAATCTTTTGAGCTTGAGGTAAACTTTTCTGGTTTGCAAATGAATCTTAACATGATAATTTACTTCTAAAACGAAGTATAATGCCTCTCTGTTTTGGTTGGGCATAACGATCTTGCTAGTATTTCTTCTAAGCAAGTAGTAGGTGCTTTTTCTAGATTTTTCTTTAATAGGAAATATAAAGCCTCCCCCAGCAATTTTCTGAGATTTTGAATCAAATGCCAAGCTTCAATATTGAAGCCAAGCTTCAATACAAAGCTTTATTCCAAACCTTTAATGAAAAGTAGAACTTTTTAATATGCAACTCAGACATTTAGTTTTCACACTATCTGTCTTGTACAGTCTGTGATAATTGCTATTGTATTTGTTACATCACTGAAAGCTGGCACATCAGATACTGTTGCCTGTGGTCCTTCTGTTTCTTCTTATACAAAGCTGCATGGGATTTACAATTTTGTTCATCTGTTATAGTTCTGAAATATGGACCTCTATATTTCAGAACAGGGATTTACAACTAGAGTAGGAATCTGCCTTATGGTCTCTTGATTTGTTGTCTGTCCTGTCCTGTATTGTCTATAATGAGAGGCAGATTTTCAGACACTTTTGTTATCTGATTAAGTTGCCAAGAAACTGAATTTCAGTCATTGTCCATGAAACCATGGCATAGACTGCTCTCTCTTCAGTTCAACTTTGACAAGTATATTTGAACTTGTGTATTATCCAGCAGCAAAATTAATTCTATTGAGTAGATCTTAAACTGCTGCAGTTGGATTAAATACTATATTTGAGAAAAGTACTTTACCGTCTGCATAAAGAGAAAGACACAAATAAGAAATGTATCTGTGTCTTATAACTGATGGATGCAGTCAGATGGTCTTGTGTGGATAAACAATTAATCAGTGCTTCAAATTTTATGAAAAAGAACTAAAATATGTATCAGTGAACAAGCATTTCAGACAATAGGTGTATTCAATGCTTTGATAGTTTAGTTAAAGAGCTTTGTTTTCTGAAGAATACAATAAATTCATAAACAGAGATGTAAATCCTTCAAAGAGGTATATTCTGTGGTAATACACAATATCCCCCAGCTTAATGTTTTTAAGATGTACTGACTTCAGCTTCTATCAACTTGCACATTCATTGCCCCTGCTGTCTATGATTATGGTGAAAGTTGAAGTTCAATGCATCTAGCACTGAAAAATACTTAACATTTGGAAATATACTTCAAGGAAAAAACTAACATTTTGAGACTTGTTTTTCAAATACACAAAAACTTTCATAACTTTTTCAGTTAAGAAAATGAATTCATGTTTTTTGATTTTATAACATACTTATATGTAGTATGGCATGAGTTTAAACAACTTTTAAAAGTAAAGGCAAGCCAAACATGCTTAATCTCAACTGAACCATATTATATTGAGTGGTATACTGTATATTTTGTGTACACAACTGAATAAATTCCCCCAAGTAAGTTACTATATGTCCAGTTGAACAAAGAGGCTATTCACTTCCTTTACAGCAGCATCCTTATCAACAGTATCTCAACAGCTGAAGTATTATCTAGATTTGTCTGTGAAGACTCTCACTCGTCCAGGGTAATTGCATCGCAACAAAGTTTAAAAAACAGGCATCTGGACT
>JANHZU010000480.1:115368-126000 GCA_032468055.1 Acrochordus granulatus
TTTACTTCTCATATTTTTATAGGTGGGAGACACTCTTTGTCTGGCTCCTCTGATGAGACCTGTCCAGTATGGTTGAATCTCTGGCAGAGCTCTCATCTTCTTCAGAGCACACAAGCCCCCACAATCACAGCAAGATGGTGCCTCACTGAGGGGTCATATGCTGTTACCTCAACAATTTACCTTTTATCCAATTTTGGATAATTTACCTAAGTGTAGGAAGCATTGCTGTAGCACATGCAATTCCACACTGTCTTTCTACAGAATTCTATGCTTTGAATTTACATTTTCCCTTGTTTTAAACAGACCTCATGTACAAAGGATTATGTGCCCCTCTTGCTAGCTGAGCACTTTGATATTACTAGAAGAGTTAAAAGATTTAGTCATTTTACTGTGCTAGAGCTATTAGAACCAGCCTAACCTCTGCTATTGCTTATTCATGTAAATAACAGATACTGTTTGTTTAAACTTTATCCAGTTGCCATGATTTATTTGCCTCCATGAAGCCCTATTTCCTGGATGTATAAAAGATGCCACAACAGCAAACACAGCACTTCTGATCCTATTTCTGTCTTTTTTTCATTCTTTCTATAGAACATCTATTTTTTCATTTCAAAGGGAAAGATAAGCAAACAGTTAATATATGGACCATGCAATATTAATTTGTTATACTGTATCAAATAAAAAGCAAAAATGGGATAGCTGCAATCTTCTTGAAAACATCTATTGTTTGCTGTGAAAAGAGGATGCCAGAGTGGATACTGCATCTATTTTTTTTATGAAAGATGCTCAAGAATAATCTACCCCAACCTGAAACCTTCATAGTTCCATATTGGATGGGGATTTTTGGAGTTAAAATCCTAGTGAGGGGGCAAAACCAAGAAAATGGGAGTTTTAATTAAAGAATATTAATTCCACATTTTTAGAATTTGTGAGGTTTGACTATATCTTTTTAATATTTAAAATACACAGGAAAGAATTTGTAAGGAAACAAAGCATGTTTTGCATAGGCTATTATGGGAAAACAGTGGAAAAGTAAAGTTAATTTAGCATACTTTGTTGGGAATCTCTGGCTCCTTGCACTGATTAGACCACCAGTTTTATCACATGGCCATCACCATAGCATCCTAACAATCCTCAATGATCTTTACATCTCTTTTTAGACATTGTTGTTAACTTAAACTTTCCATCTGTAATGAAAAAGGACTGACATATGATGAATATGACCAGACGTGTAAAGGCATCCTTCACTTGCTGTATTTCTATAGATACTCCACAAAGATCCAGCCCAGAGCATACAGTATGTATGACCTTGAAGACTATAGGTCAACAGGGTGAATTATATAATGAGCAAGCAACCAAGATAAAGCATTGGCCTATCAGCAAGTATAGTCTAGGGTGAGAAATGGCTATATTTTTGGCCTTTAGCCCAGAAGACAGAGGCTAATTTTGCTGCTGGCTAATTCCATACTGTGCTAAAGACACCACTCTGTAGGGCAAGAAGAAAGAGATCAAACCTAGAAAAACTCACCGTGTTGAAATTAGGGAAGAGGTTGAGTGGAGGGGTGCCATTGAGGCGGAAAGTCAGAAAATGCTTGATATCCAGTGATGGATGTAAAGACCGTCCTGGGATGGGAAGCGAGGCTAAAATTGAGCTATTGTGTCTAGCTGGACCTAGGAATCAGGAAGAGAACAGAAATAAGACATAAAACATATTTCAAAAAGAGACTTGGAAGAAGAGCCTGGCTAATACTGTCCCTCAAAACAAGCCTTTCAATGTTGTGTGCTACAATAGAAGTGTGCTAATTCATTATGCAAACTAAGTAAGCCCCAAATTCTTATCCACAGCAGAGGAATCTATTCACAGTACATTTTGATTCCTCTCTTATAGTATATGCTTTCATTGCTTCAAAATTGTAAGCGATTTCAAGAAGCTGCATTTGTATGGAATTCAGAATATACAGTACATATATATATACAACATATGTAGCAAACATAAAATATCAGTATGATTCACTTCTCAATTATTGCAAGCAATGTATAGTAAATACACAGCATATAACTCATGCTAGAAAATTGGATAATTTAATCATTCTTAAACCTCAAAACAAAATTATTCAATTGCTATTGCATCCCAGCGTGAATAGCCACTCTAAGCATTCCTTTTAATAACAAGTCATACCAAAAGCAACAATTCGAAAAGATATGTGATTGGATTTTCTTAGTTATGTAGATCTTATTCATAATCCAAGGTGCTTCATGTTAACTTTTAGTCTTTTTTTCATTTTTATGGATACTAGAACATATTAAAGTCTCTCTAATATGTTAAGGCATCCCTTTCAGCTATTAACCTCCTTACTCCTTTGCTTCTGATTTTTCCAGGGATTGGGAGAAGATGTCTCAAGGGACAATTAGTAGCATTAAGGTTCTAGAAGTTTACAAGTTTCATTTTTTCTCTTTAACTCACAAAATGGGGAAAATGTGTACAACAATTTTGACATTGTCCACTTTAGTGTTGTTACTGAATCAGCGACCAAACCTGCTTTCAGACAAGATATGTTCAGGAAGAGCAGCCCACAGGCTGAAGTTTGTCCATTCTGAACATATAAACCAGTTAAAATTAAAATGTTCAATTATGAGAATGAAGTATGCTCCTTATTTCAATTTAGAAAAAAAAACCTCAGAAATATATTGAATATGACTTTATTACTCAAAAAAAGAGCCTAGTTTTAACCTAGGCCATGAAGGAGCCAAATTTTTGAAGGTCTTAAAGCTCAGTTGTGCAGGTATCTCCTTGTATGAGCCCAAGGAAAAACCCAAGGAAATGATATAGACAGAACTACAGTAGAAAAAGGATTTTCTGGACAATATAGGAAAATGGTAACAATTGGAATGTCTTAGCTACACAATACTGAAGCTGATATAGCCTCCATAATCTCCCCTTAATTTTCTTTCCTAGACTGACTATACCTAGTTCTTTCAGTTTTCTCTCAAAATAGCTTGCACACTTGATCCATCCTGCCTTCTTTAAAGCTGCAGAGCCTTTTCCAGCATTCTGCCTCCTTGTATTTATTGATAGTCACATAAGGAAACTGTGTGCAGGGATTGTTTGATATATTTTCTATCTTGGTTACCCCAGGGATTTTGTGGGATTTAAGATTCTGTACTTTGGCTAAAAGCCATTTTGGGAAAATGAAACCCTTTTCAAGATTGTCCTTTTTCCATCATTCACATATTAAAATAAAGTGAATTTCTAGCTATTAAACATTCCCTGGCATCTTGACAGACCTTCTCAAAGATTCTTTGTACATACTTCACATAAATTAGTGGATCTTTTGTTCACTTTACAGCATCATGTATACTTCAGCAACAGGTGCAATCTAAATGCCCCAGCCAGTAGCTTTCTGTAGCTAGCATGCAGAACAGCTGACAGAACTACAGTGATATTTTAGCTAGAGATATCCTAGGGATGTAACCAATCATCTGAAATCTGCTAGTTACAACTCTGTTTCAACATGCAGAGATGCTTCCAACATTCTCTTTGTCTTAAATTTCTTCTCAGATTTCATTATTCCAAAGGAAAGCAGACTATTTAAATATATTACTGCTCTGGATTTATTTTCCCATTTTATATAGAATGATGTAGTTTATTAAAAGTTTCAAGTATGGTCTTCAGCCATACTCCTTAAAAGGTATGGAACAGTAGGGCAGCTCAGGAGGGTAACAAGTAGCAGCCAATTATTCAATTCTGTTGTTTTATTGAACTCTTCTTGATATGTGTAGGAGATTTTACAAGGTCAAGATAAACTCCAAGCTACCCACATATATTTTCAAAGAAAAAACAAAGCACTGGCTCAACCAATATGATGTCAAATTGTATTTCTTCACAAAAACACTTTTCTGGGAAAACTACACTGTCAGCAGTTTGAACAACAGCAATTGAGTCCTAGGTACACCATCTCACTCAGAATTAGGCTAAAGAAATTAATGTTCTGATTTTCTATTACATTCTATGGCAACCAAACCAGGAATAGGCTTGATGCCTTCCATCAATGCCAATTGGCCATATTTACTAATATAAAATAGCAATGTTAATGAAAGTACAGAATAAAAACAAAAGCATTTTTTAAAATCCCTAAACCATGGCTATTTTTTCTACTGATTATAGGTGAACCTGAGGATGCCTTGAAGGTGCAAGTAGCTTCTTTTTGGCAAACTGGGAAAATTTATTCTGTCTTGCAAATCAGTTCCTATTTGGGTGTGAGAGAGAAAATATGTTTTGCTCCATCAAGCATATACTGATCAAATTATTGTCAACATCACCCAGAAGGGAAATCTGGGGAACCTCAGGGAAAAAAGCCACACAAAGATGTTTCATTCATGTATAAAGCTACTTCACAGCAACTTTGTAAGAGCTGAGACAATTTCCCCAATCATAGTCAAACACTCCAATGCCCTTGATTTCAACCCAGTGTTTTTGATAAGCAATCATGTGAAAAAAATTACCCCTCCTTGAGTTCTATGGTTTTACATATCACAACATAGAAAAAATCATCTGGTCCTTAGCAGTTCTCAAAAGTAGGCAAATACAGCCTCAGATGAACAACACATGACATCTTACACCATGTCATCATTTATTTTACAAAAAGAAAGCCAAAATGGAGAGGTCATGTGTGAAAAACTGTACGCCCTTTCCCCTTCCATAGGTATGAAGAAGCTAAGGCTAAGGAGCAGCAAGGTGCTGCTTATCAAGTGCCCTTGATCAATTAATCATCAGCAAGTGTGACTACCTCTCTAAAAGCCAAAGTTTTATGAGTATACTGATCTCCAGCATTGAGGTGCATGTTAACACAATGACAAGGGTAAGGACATTAGCAATGGTTTTAGAGAAGAAATTGTTGCTGCCCATCAATCTGGGAAGGGTTATAAGGCCATCTCCAAACAACTGAAAATCTATCATTCTACAGTGATTAAGACTATTTACAATTTAAATAATCAGTTGCCAATCTTCCTAGGAGTGGATGTCCCAGCAAATTCACCCCAATGTCAGACTATGCAATGATCAGAGAAATTGTAAACAATCCAAGAATTACATCTCAGACTCCACAGGCTTCAGTTAGCATGTTCGATGCTAAAATTCATGACAGTACAATTAGAAAAAGACTAAACAAGTATGGTTTGTTTGGAAAGGTTGCTAGGAGAAAGCCTCTAAAACAAACATATCCAAAAAAAGGAAAATTGCAAATAAGGGCTGGGGGAGATAGAATTAGGGTAGTGGGAGATGTAAACTAAGGCAGGACTTCCTAGGCAGCTCTGATAGGCTGTATACTCCGGAGTACCTATCGAATGGGGAAAGGGAGGAGGGCACATCCGGCCATGAACAGGGATTTTCTGCTTAAGTATGTCCACTGTACCTGTGAGTACTGGTGCACCTGTCTTTGCAAAAACGTTAAATAAATTTTTCTGTCTTCATGCCAAACTCTCTACTTTTATTTTAAGTTGGAAGCTGGGTTGTTTCTAACAGTTTGTTTGGAAAGGTTGCCAGGAGAAAGCCTCTAAAAAGAACATGGCAGCATGGCTTAGGTTTTCAAAGTGGTACCTGAGCAAATCACAAGACTTCTGGAACACTGTCCTTTGGACAAATGAGAGTAAAGTGGAGATGTTTGGCCATAATGCACAAAAACCAAACACAGCATATCAGCACAAATATATCAGTCATCAATATATATATATCAATATATATATATCAGTCGTCAAGCATGGTGGTGGAAGAGTGATGATTTGGACTTGCTTTGCAGCCACAGGACCTGGGCACCCTGCAGTCATTGAATTGACCATGGACCAAAATATTGGTCCATGTGAAGCCATCTGTCTGACAGCTAATGCTTGGCTGTCACTGGGTCATGCAACAGGACAATGATCCCAAGCACACCAGCAAATATACAACAGAATGGCTGAAAAAGAAAGACTCAAGGCCCAGACAATGGCCCAGGCAAGGTCCAGACCTCAACCTGATTGAAATGCTGTGGTGGGACCTCAGGAGAGCTGTGCATAAATGAATACCCACAGACCTCAATGAACTGAAGCAATGTTGTAAAGAAGAGTGGTTAAATCATTCCTTTATAATGATGTGAGAGACTGATAAAGTCATTCAGAAAACTCTTACTTCAAGTTACTGCTGCTAAAAGTGGTTTTACAAGCTATTGAATCATGGTGTACTTCGTTTTTCACACATGGCTTCTCCCTTTTGGTTTCCTCTTTGTAAAATAAATGATGACATGGTGTAATATATCATGCGTTGTTCATCTGAGTTGTATTGACCTACTTTTAAGAACTGCTAAGATGATTTTTACTGTGTCCTGTTATGTAAAACCATGGAACTCAAAGAGGGTGTACTTGCTTTTTCATATGACTGTATGTTGGGCCACAGTCTCACCATAATGCTTTTGGAAGTGATAGGCTTGTAATCTGGTATAGAGAACACAGAGAAGACCATGGAGAGGGAATGCAATGTCAGTTAGAAAAACATGAACTAAGCCCAGGAAAGGAAGAAGGCAATAAAAGGAAACTTAAAGGGACCCACCTTGACTCTCTTTGGTATAAGAGGGAGGAAAGGGAAAACTCTGTCAGGCTTTCAAGATTTTGATATTATAATCTATATTAATAAACTTCTGGTATTTTTTAAGAAAACCATGTCCTGGATTATTTGAACAGCTGACATTTTCATTAGAATGAAGGCTGATTTGTTTTTCTTCACTAACTCTCCCCCCAAAAAGAATGAAAATAAAATTTGCAAATGTGTGTACATGTATATGTGTAGGTAAATGTGATATATAATTTTGTAATGTAATGTTGATCAAAAGTTAATTAAAGAAAACAAATTAGAAAAGAACAGGATTCAAAACATATGATTAGTATGTGGAATGGAGCTATCTTTCACTTTCAGAAAAAAGCTTCTAGACTTGAAGAACAAGATGCTGTATGCCCAAAATATATTGACAGTTTCCACTAATTGCTTGAAAGACATACACATGATTAGACTAGCAGTTTGGAATATCTCAAGGCTAGACAGATAATACCTGATATCCCATATGAATCTAATTACTATTCCTTGTTCCCATTTATTTATTCAACTTATATACTGTCCCTCTTGCCTGGAAGTGATACTAGGTGGGATACAATCATATAATTGTAATATCTACCATTTCAGTAGATATATTTTGTGCAGATAAGATGCTTTTGTTTAATGCTTTTAAAGAGTCATATTCTAGGTGCAGCTGATATTTCAAAGTATATTTTAAAAAGAGGACAAATATATCACAGTAAAATGTCTTTCACTTCTGGTACTGTATGCATGCTTTCTGAATAAGACATGTTTAATTTTAATTGCCAAACATTTTTATTCTTGCATAATAAAAACTGCAAGAATAAAAATCATATGACTGTCCAATTCCTCAGAAGAAGGCTAGTTCCTACTCCATTACTGAGTATAGTACTTATCTAGATTTGCTTCCTGATTATAAAGTCAACAACTAGGATAATTACACAGTGAGAGAACACAATGAACTTTTGAGATCTAAAGATAATCTTGATGTTTTTGCTATGAAGTATCCAGCTCCAGTCAATGCAGGGATGGAGAAGAATTAATACCTCATAGAAAAAAAGTGAAATAATGCATTTTAAGGTCACAAATGCTTTAATTATTTTTTTCTTGTGGTGAACCAGCAGTTTTTATACTGCATGCAACTAAGAAAATATTACATTAGGGAGAGAAAATGTCATTGGATTAGCAACAATGATTGCAATGTGAGAAACACTAGCATGTTGATGTTGACAGTTCCCTAATAGTAAGACTTTGAGTCTATGGATATCTTTATAATCAAACTCTACTTTCCCAGGAATACTGAAGAAAAGATCTCAGAACATGGTCAATCAACATATTAATTTTGAAAAATGTGTTTGTTGTGCTTATAAAGAAAAGCTTGATAGTAATGCAAGTCATGTGGAATGATTCATGAAGATGAAGAAACTTGCAGAGATGGCTAAACTAAGTTTTTGGATTAGAGGAAGAATAATCTTAAATTTATGGCTGACTGGAAATACTTTAAATTGTTTTTGCATGAAACATAAAAAAATGCACTTATCATTTGTGGTTTTGATAATTAGAAAAAATGGATAATAAAAGTTTTTTCATAAAAACTGAGCTTTTTGATAATTTTATAATCTTACATTTATTTGCTGCAAAGAAAATGGGAAGCTTCTTTCTATTTCTTTTTAATTTTTTTTCTGTAATTTTCTATTTTTCTTTCTTTGTTTTCTTTATTTCTGGTTAGTTTATGTTAGTGTTTATGTTTTCTTTAGGACTTTTAAACATATATATATTTAAGCATCAAAGTCACTCCTTCATGACATAATTTTTGTAGCAGGTGGATATAGTAAGAGGATATAATTCCATCCTGAGCCCTGGCTGGCTAGACCAATCTTTAGTGAGAAGAGACATCTGCTTGCCAAGTAGCCATAATTTGTTATGCCAGTAGGACAAATTTTGAAAGCATTCTACATGCCTAAACATGCAGAATGCCATCTTTTTTAAACATTTTGATCTCTTCGCCTGCAAGGTAAGATCTACATATTCATTTAAATGTGGTTGGAGATGGGATTGTTTTGAGGCAACATGGGGATTGGGAATATTTTCTACTTTAGGAGCACTCCTTGGTCCTGAGTCTGACCTGGAAATTGGCTATAGCAAAATTGCAAATTTTTTTTGCAAACTAACTTAAAAAAAGCAACTGGACTTTTTATTTTTAGATGTTACAGAGAAACATTTCAACTCCCATCCAGGAGTCTTCTTCAGCCTCATATTAAAAAAGAAGAAAAATGATAAGGAATGTGCTGCAGTAAAATAACTGGTTACCTTTCCCTTGCATAGCTTTGTCTGATCATTCTCAGCTCTGAATGGCTGCTGCTTATGATTCCTTAACTTCTGAAATTTCAGCAACTAAGGAAGTGGCATTAACGTTTCATCAACATTTCTAAACTAAAAATGCATTGCAACATTTTGGCCAGCAAAACACAAGTGCAATCAAAGTACAGCTGTATTCCAACCATGCTCAAAACAGTCCTTACATTCCATCTTTAGGTCTGGAGGAAAGTATAGTAACTTAAGTATTGCTGCCCTAACAGCCATGTTTCTACCATGTTTCTACCATGTTTCTACCATGTTTCAGAACTGAGGCTGGGCAACTGAGGTTTGGCATTCTCACAATACAATATAATGTAGTGTAATTTCAAGGCAGCATTTCATGAATTCCTTTCTATCCTTTTTCTTTCCTCACAGTATCACCTATTGGTAGGAAAGCCAACCACCAACTACTTTCTGATAGGGGCTTAAGCTTAACATGATAAATGTTAATCTTATCTCTAGCAGTTACCTTGTTAGATAACTAGCATAGCCACCAGTAAAAATGTGGCTCCAACCTTCAAAACATTGCCCATTTTTGACTGAACTCAATTGTGCTCAAAGACCTGCTTCAAAGTGAATTGTGTTAATGGAATTCCTTCCCTCTAACTGCAGGTTTATGTCAGGCTTCAAAAATCAAAAAAAGATATGCTGAGGTTTTTCCAAGCAGTTTCCTTTATTGTTCTCCACCTCTAGACAGAAATCTTGCCAAACTAACAACTAGTTACATTATTAAACATATAGGCTGAGAACTCCTAGGGAGCAGCTGTTTTGACTTTCTCTCAAATTAACTACAGTGGAGCCTCACAAGACGAGACTAATCCGTTCCGGAAGAACACTCTTAGCGCAAAATGCTCTTAAAGCGAAATGAGGTTACCCATTGAAAACAATAGAAAATCGGACGATCCATTCCATGGCCCCAAAAATATTCACCAAAAAATCATTTTCAATGGAATTTGATGTAGAAATTATTGTCCCTAACATTTGAAACAAGTATCAATTATTAACACACGATATAAAGCAGAAATAGAGCAAACAAACCAGCACTTACGGATCTGCTTTGAGGCTGTTGCTCGGCCGGCTGCTGTCCGGCGCCCCCTGCTGGCTCGGAGGATCTGCTGCCGTTGCTGCTGAGGCAAAACTGCCTTTTCCCTCCTCAATGCCTTTCAGGGGGTCTTTCATGGGTGGTTTGGAAATGTTTCTTGCCTTTGTACTGAGGGGAGAAGAGGAGGGCAGCAGGGGTCGGGCCACAGGGGTCGGGCTGGGCAACAAGGGGAAATTACTGCTTTATTTTGAGGGAGGACAAGGACAATCTCTGCTCTATTTTGTGAGCGTGCACGCGTGCGTGCTTTCAGAAGAGTCTCAGCTGCGTCGAGTGGGGGGACTGCCTGGAGAATCAATCTGAAGTCTCAGGAGCCTTTCACTTGATTTACGCTGTTTACACAGCGAGAGCGGAGAACCTTTGGCTTCATTGTGAGATTTCCCATGTGAGCTCACCGTGTGGTGCTCATCTTGCAATCAGACGATCCATTCCATGTCCCCCCCAAAAATATTCACAAAACAATAATTTTCAACAGAATTTTATGTACTAAAACAAGCAACAATGATTAACACACAATAGAAATAGAAATAGAACAAATAAACCAACATTTTGAGTTCAAACAAGTCCTGGCTGG
>JANHZU010000480.1:140448-156100 GCA_032468055.1 Acrochordus granulatus
AAACTTTGTTGCGACTCAGATAAAAATACCAACATGCTGCAAACTGTCCTAACAAAAAGAGTAACCCACAAAGTTAAACATATTATTTTAATACACTTTTCAGATGGATAAACAAGAGAAATGCATCTATACCCCTCCCTCAAAAATGTGTATTTTCAGAAATAGCAAACCCCCTCATCCCCCTCCCCTCTACACGCCTTTTTGATGACAGCTTCACATCATTTTTTTGCAAAGCTGCCACTGGAAAACTTCAATGATTTTTGAATAAGTAAATGGGGGCAGGGAAAGGAAGAAATAATCTCAGCTAAACACAAATTATACAGTCTCACCCTTCCTTCAGAAGCATTTTTCTGGTGCATTAGTTTGAAAGAAAGTGTCATTCTTTTTCCCCAGCCTCTCTGCTGAGATCTGGAAGGATTTGAGAGAAGGGAGGTCAGGAAGCACAAATCTATGCAGACAAATGTATGTATACCCTTGAGATGTTGTTCTTATTCTACAACACACATCCAAGAGGTTGTAGGATCGGACCAGTGATTCACCTTTTTATGACTCAAAAATAGCTTCGGTGGCCACTTTTGACAATGGAGAGCCCAATTTTGAGATGAGTTACAGAAAGAATGAATCAAATTTAGAATACATAAATTTTCCTTCTATTCATTTTTGGCTCTATCTTCTTGCCTGATGAAGAATTTTAAAGATGTAAAGGTTTGCATATAAATTAATGACTTTGAATTGCCCCTATTAAGATATTGTCGTAACAGATTTTGGAATAATTACTTGGATTAATTATTTGGGTTATCCAAAAGCATATTATTTTCTAAACAAAGCATCACTCTAATCAAAATTACTGACATCTCCATTTGAAACCTATGATAGGTTCATCATTCCTAAAAGGAGGCTATTCCAACCCACAAAAGGAGCCAGAGGAAAAAAGTATTGAGAAGAAAAACTCCAGGACTAAAGTTTAGGGTATGAAGCCAAAAAGCTCTTCAAAATGTATTGGGATGAACATATAGCAGCCGTCCATATTTCCTTGACACAAATCTCATACTTTTCTGGAAATGAGCTGCAATAGAGGAAGGTAGCTCTACAAACCACAGAAAAAGTCTCAGTCGTCTTAACTATAAGTGCCTTGCATTCTCTGAAGCATCTTTTGGCCTTCAAATTCAAAGCTGCACAACCTAGAAACTGTCATGACCACTGGGAATTATTCTGGTATAGTCTTAAATGAAAAGTATTTCTCTCAGAGTCTGTTTCATTTATTTTTCCCCTGGGTATGGCTATCTCCCTTGAGCTCAATCTCCTTTTCAAATTTATACATTGTGAACAGTCAAATTCTATTGTCCATTGGCAACAATTTTTCATTGCTACTAAAACTAAGATCAGAAATAATGGGTATAAGATGAATCTATCCAGTTTTCATTTAAATATAAGAACAAACTTCCTGATGGAAAGATCCATACAACAGTGCAACAGTCTCCTAATAGATACTGGAGGGTCTCCATTTCTAAGTTTTGAAGAAGCTGGACAGTTAACTCTCAAGGAAGATTTAATTAGTTTGATTGGAAAATGCAGAGGATTTGAGTAGGAATTAGACAATTCAGTGAAAATCAAAGCAATCAAAGCCTTTTAATCCCTTGCCTCTTTGCACAATTTTCTGCATAACATTAAATAAAGTGCAAGGTGCATTTAAGTAGTCCTTGTATTGAGAATCTAGCATCCTTAGGTAGTCTTCAGAATCTCACCTAGAATTACTACTTATATAAGCTCTCCAAAAAGTATCAGTGAGTGAGTTACAATTTAAATTTCTCATGATATCCCCAATGTAGCATTGTTCCAGAACATTTTGGAAACATGAGTGGGCCCACAAGAGGATAGTTTGCCCACAGCCCCTTCAAGCTTGGAAAAGACTCTCCATTTATGTCTCTGATCTGGAGAGGATGTGGTTGAGGAAGAAGAGAGAGGATGTGGACCTCTGTGGCTATGTGGACCTTTGGTCTCATCCTGCATAGTAGTTTCAAGTTGATTCACTGCTAGCATACCACAATGCCTTTCTTTTTTAAAAATATAACTTGGATTGAATACATTTTTAACAAGATAAAAGCAATAGAAATATTAAAAAACATAAATTAAGAATAGTGAATAAGTAAGAAAGAAAATAGAATAAGAAATGTAGAAGAAAAGATTATAAAGAAGTGCCTTTCAATCTTTTTAACAATACTTATAAATGCATTTATATTTTATCCTCTCTCACATAGGTTACATCACAAGTTCCTTCTTTTGTAACCTACTCTTTCTAATCATAAAACCCATAAATCACAAGTTCGTTTTTTTCTTTTTCTCAGCAAAATGCCCTAAGGAGTTTCAAGTCACTAATAAATGTAAAGTTGATCTTTCTCTTTTTTTATAATTTTATTAAGGATTTTAATTACAATAGTAAAATTTAATACAAATTAAAAAGAGAAATAAAAAAAGAGTAAAAGGTAGAAAGGAGAAGAAACAGAAAATAGAAGTAAGAATATTATAAAGAGAAAAAATGTATGAAGAGTGACTTCCAACCTTATCACAAGTATAAACAATTTTTGTAACTCTTTACCGTCTTAAACCATTTCTTCATCCCATATCCCATCTTTTATCTGTAGACAGATCCATAAAACATAATTTTTTTCAATCCTAGCATCAGCAGAAAGTCCATTAAAGGTTATCAGAAATAACAATATACCTTATTTTAATCTTGATCAAATAAACCAACTTTTTATTCCTTATTTTTACTTTGAACAGTTTTAATCTTTAATCCATTCAAATAAAGTTAGACAATTTATTTTTGTTCCTTCTTTCTTGCTTCTTACAAGATTCCTCAAAGCTTTATCAAGCCTCTTTTGTCAATACAATTTAAAAAATGATCCAGATCACTCTCTTAGGTTATTTGTGCACTCTCTTAGGTTATTTGTGTTTCTCTTTTGATTTTTAAAGCATCAACTAGTTTTGTCTGTATATCCAATAAGATATCCTTTTCCATGTCATTCTTATAGTCTGTCATATGTAGATCCACTTTCAATGCCACTATCTTCTCAAATAAAATTAGTTCCTCATGTGCCATTTTTTGGACATTGTCTATCCATTTAAGCAAACACAGCTATTGATATAATTAAAACTAATTTCTGATTCTATTTTTCAAAAGTGTCCTTCAGTATTTTCAGTTTTATAATGTGTTGCATCATGTTTAATTACATATTAATCAGGCTTGTGCAATTTTCTCCTTTAACTGAAATCTTTAGTTCCCTCTAGTGTTCAATTTTTTAAATTACTTATTTTATTTTGTCTTGCAAAATTCCAAACAAATCTATTTCTCATGGGAAGGATTCTTTATAATAAATTTTCTAATCTTATTCAAAATTTATCTGGATTCTTTATCCATTTATAACTTTCTAAGATCAAAGTCTTATGCAGTTTTTTCCTGTGTATTTCATTTTTTTAAAATTCCTAAGCTTATGATTAAGATTTACCTTCATGAAGGCAGAATCACCAGCATTTTTAGATTTGTCAATCCTAAGATCTGTAATAGCTTAAAAGTAGTTTACAAACAATTTCCAAACATGGTTAAAAAGGAAGTTTATAAACTTAAGAGTTCTTTAAAAGTGCTGACTGCAGTTGTGAGCAAGATGGCTATTTCTGTCATTTTCCAGTGCTCAAAACCTGCCAAGAACTGCTGTCTTGATATTTCCACATGAGGAGCAACTGTTCAGAGAGCATGTAGGCAATATCCTGTCCTTTTTGTATTCTGGAAAGTTCCAAAAGCTGGTCTACTCACCAGCTCTTCATTCTTCACCATGGTCATTGGCTCAGCTTTTCATAGAGCTGTCTTCAGTCTACCATTACTTATTCCAAAAGTCTGAAATAGTTGACCTTTTTCTAAGCAGCAAAATTAATTCTGCCATCTGCTAGTTTCATCATCTTCACTAATGATTCCTCCATTGTGTATATACCAGAGTTTTTCCATTTTTGTCTTGCAGCAGTAATCATATAAAGAAACAGTCACCATAATTCCTTCCAAAAAAGCAGAAAATATGGAAAGTGGGACACTCATCTCTATGAAGGACGGAGCGGCATGTCATTGAGCACAAAGCACATGGGTAGATAGGAATAAAATTGATGTCTTATCAGTTTCACATTACTGAATCAGCAGTTGAATCACTGAATAAAAGCATCCAAGGAGATATCTATGTTGTTATGAGTATACATATAAATATGGTCTGAAAATTTATCAGCTACTTATGGAGAGTTCAGTCTAATGTACATTTGCCTTATATTTTCTTCCATTTTCCATTTCTTTGATCACAGATGGATCAACATTAAAAATGTATTCAATTTATAATATAGCCACATTGTTAATGGTAAAAAGAGATGAAAGAATTAATTTGTACCAGCAAAGATGTGATAAAAGATTGTGGAGTAGATCACAAGCCCACCATTGTCAAGAATATTAGGATCTGTTTTGTGCATTTTAATGAAAAGGAATTTCTACTGAAATAGAAGACTCAAAAAAGGTTGTAATCAAACTATGCCAGCAAATCTAGAGAACAACAAAGTGGTCAACTAATGCTTAGGATCATTCAATGCAGCTTAGAACTCTGTATTATTGTCTGGATGACTTTGGGTCACTCTCTCTCTCTCTCAGCCCAACTTACCTCACAGAATTATTGTTGTGGGGAAAATAGGAGGAGGAAGGAATATTAGGTATGATCACCATCTGGAATTATTTATAAAAATAATAAAGGTGGAATTAAAAAATACTTGAAAAGGAAATGGCAGATATTCAAACCAATTTTAGAGAAAACCAATTTTTTTTCATTCTGAAAAAAGAATGATTCTGCATTCTCAATAAATGAGAAAGCCAACAAACATAAAAAAGAACTCAGTATATGTTTTCATTGATTATAGAAATAGCTTTGATCATGTTGATCATAAATTCTAAAATAACCTTAGAAAAATGGGAAATCCAGAACTTTTCATTATTCCATGCAAGTCTATACAGAGGACAAGAAGTCAGAATCTAGATGGAACATGGAAAAACAGATTGATTCCCGATTGGCAAAAGTAGGAAATAAATTTGTATACTTCTATGTACTGAATTTATTTTGCGGGTGGCTGAATTGGAAGAAGATGAGTATGGTTTTAAAACTAGAGAAAGAAACATCAATAATCTATTGTAATAGGTGACAATGCAAATTATCTGCAAGCTCTAGTAATTAAAGTCAACGAGCATGATGAAAAAAATGGAACAATGAAATATAAGAAAATGACAAGAGGAACAGCACTATCCCTAGAATATACAATGAAAATACTCCAGTACTGAATAGCTTCTGCATTCCAGGATTGATTATCAACAATAAAGGAATTAACAATCAAGACATATGCTGCAGATTAGCACTTGGTAATGTAGCAATGAAGGCTTGGAAAATATATTCAAATGGTGCTTTGTATCTATATCTACAAAGATCAAAACTGTGAAGGCTTGGTTTTCTTTGTAATGCTGTATGGCAGCAAAAGTTGGTCACCGAAGAAGCAGGTAGAAAGATGCGTTTGAATATTAATGTTGGAGAAGATTCCTGGGAAGACAGGAAAACAAATATGTAGATTACAGAACAAATTAATCCAGAGTTGTAGTTTGAGGAACATATACAGTACATAAAAGTATACAGACTTATTTCTTTTTATTCTTTTGCCTATCTGGAAGCAATCTGTTTCCCCATGTTCCATCTAGATTCTGACTTCCTGTTTCTCAAATGACAAGATTCAAATTATCAAATTAAGGATGCATTATGTAAAGACCTAAGACTCTTGAGAAATCTATAATATTCAGAAAAGATGAAGAAAACAGAAGGTAACAATGTTTGGTGGACAGATTCTGTTACAGCAGTACTATGTGCATGGTTGGAAAACTTGAACGACTAAATCATCCTAGAGAAGATTCATTTATCTGATCACTAACACCTGACACCCATGATGGCACATAATCAACCTATCAGTCCATATTCATATGGAATAAAACATTATCAGGTCATCCCTTGTAAATTAGTGCCGAAACTTAGGAATCAGAGGATATATGCTTTTGGACCCTTTCATTAAGTCTGCTTCAGATAGGCAGAAGATGCTTTTTATCTGAGTCATGCTGTCCCAAGTAGAGAATCAGCTATGAACATTCTGGTGATTTGAATGGGCAAGAGTAACCACCAGTATTTTCTGTCATTCCAACATGGAGTATTGTAATGCATTTTGAAACAACAGCTCTAGTACATATGACTCTCCAATTTCCAAAAATAAACTTTTCTAGACAGAAACAGAAGAAGCAAAAGTTTGTTGTTGGAAACTGCTTATTCCATATCAAATCCTTGTCCTTCTAGCTAAGTAATGTCTTCTCCAAAAGAAAACAGATTCCATTTTTTCAGATGGAAACCAGAGCCTTTATCTGAACAAGTTACAAACGGAATCTGATATATTTTGCATGCAAAAGCATACACTCAACTATCATGATAAAAATCTGCTAGATTAGAGGCATGGAGGAATATGAATGGGTCCCAGAAAATAAGGCATCCACTTTCAGGAAGGGGCTGTTATCTCTATTCGTTTATTTAAATTTATAATCTGCATTTCTTTTCCAACTGCAAATGCTCCCCCTCCAATTATAATAAATATAAAGTTTTGACAAAAAGATGCAATAACATGCTATCAAACTTTCTGAAAACTACTGCTGGAAACAGATTATTCAAAATTAGGGACTATCTATTGTTGTTTGTTACATATTAGGAATTGCTGACTGAAGAAATAGTGAAAATATTCCAGAAAAAATACAGCTCTAATGGGGAAAAAAGGGCTCAGTTGTGATCTAAATCCCAGTGGTAGAAAGCTTAAAGTTCAAAGAGTGACTGGTCTCACACACACTCAGCAGGATGCATGCTGCAATATGTATACAATTCTGTTCAACTACAGCCTTAGTTCTGAAAGTGAAGAAACTCTCTGATCATTTTTAAATGGTGGCTGCTATAATCCTTTTCAAGAGCAGAGGACTGGTTAAAAAGAACTGACATAAATGCCTTGTGGACCTGGATAATTTCATAAATGTGTTTGGGAACTTTGCACCTCATCTATTGGTGATACTGGGGAAACCTTAGCTGATCATGGAGATGGCACAAGTATTATCAAGCCTAAGTGCCTTTCTCCATTATTTTATTTCCATTCTATCATGTTGGAGACTGCCTGGCAAGTTCCTCTAGTTTTCTTACCAATTTTTTTCAGAAGCAGTTAGCCATTGCCTCCTTCCCAGGGCTGAAAGATGGTGACTAGCCCAAGGTCACCCAGCTGGCTTTGAGTCTGAGGTAAGAGTCATGGTCTTCCAATTTCTAGCCTGAGGCCTTAACTACTACAACAAACTGACTCTCTTATTCTGTATAGCAGAGTTCATTTGGTATTTGACTTTACTCGTAGAGAGAACCAAGCCCATGTCCTTGAGAGAAATATCAGAAAGCCATTACAAAAGAGTAGAGTCAGTCACTGAGCTTTGCAAAAAGAAGGAGAGATTCTGGCTAGTTCTTTCTGATTTACAGGAGGAGTAAGAGGAGAACAGGAAAAAACACAATCAGATTTAAAATATTCTGTTAGCCTATTTCAATAAAGTTCTAATCTTCTTGTGGAGTATACTTCCTAATTTGGACAACTTTGAAGGTCTGACAACCAAAAATCTGAAAGCAATGAAGCAAAGAGGTAGAAGGCTTTAATATAAGTGGAAGAACCTTGGGATGGAACAGACTGAAAACAGAATGAGGCCCTTCTAAGGCCCATCTGAAATCTTATTCTGTGAAATGGATCCAATGAAAGGGCTCTTTTCTACCTCTACTGCATCTGCACACAACAGGCTAGCAATACTTTTATATACTGTATAGCATCTTTTTCATCAAGATATTGAGCAAGGGGAGTTAGAGCATAGTTACAGGCCTGCTGTGAGCAATTTTCATTTTTTTTGCAAAGTCACTCTAATGCACCTTAATCTGACCTCTAGTATTGGATTCTATTCAGCTTGTAGATACTAAAGACATGGACAGTGTATAAAGAGTACCACAGCTTGCTTATCTTATTTCTCCCAGTTGATTACATTAAGGTTAAGGGAGATGTTCTAAAACTCTTGTATCCCCAGCCTGCCTGATTAATGGAGGTCGTTGTAAAACCACTATTTAAAAAACTGTTCCTTGAGCCCTTGTAGAATAGGCTCATATATCCAATTTTTTTTTCTACAAAGGGATGAAGGAATGCTATTCTCAAAATTACAGAGGTATTTGGATGGAATATATTATTTGAGTTTATTCCAATCAGGATTTCATTTGGGCTACGGTACTGAGTATACTTGGTTACCTCAGTAGATAACCAAATTGAAAGTTACTTGTCCTAGATCTCTTGATAGCTGTTGATACCACCCAATGCAGTATCTTTCTGGGCCATGTGACAGAGATAGACTTTGGAGACATTATTTTCCAATGGTTCAATTATCTCCTATCAGATGTATCTAGAAATGATATGTTCAACATTTAGGTTGTTGATCTGTGATATCTTACAGATTCTGTTTTGTTCTTTATCTACTTAACATCATCAGGAAAAATCATACTATTTTGGAGCTTTGGAGTAGAATACCATCAGTATGCTGATGATATTCAGCTCTACTGATCTTTATCAGCCAATTACATAGAGGCAAACTGTACCGTTGAACATTGCCTTATCTTGATAATAAGCTTGTTGGGAGAGAACAAGCTAAAATTAAATCCAGACAATAGAAGTGCCATTGGCAAGAAGAAAACTGCCCTTGAGGATTGAGATGAAGCTTGTTTTGAATGGGTTCACTTCCCCAGAAAGAACAGGCTTGCAGTTGGGTGCTTCTTGACCCACAGCTATCATTGGATTTTCTGGTGACAGCTCTGAAAAGCTATGTGCGCAGCTATGGCATGTATCCCAACTTGAATCTTTCCTAATATGGTCAGACTTAGTACCAATTATTCACACCTTGGTTAAAATCTATTGCAAAATAGTTGATATTGGACTATACTTGAAAAATATCCAGAAATTGCAACTGAAAGGATAGTCAGAATTTTAACTGGTATAACATACCAATATCACACAATACTTGTACTAAAAATCAGCATTGGCTGCTAATTGATTACTGAGCACAATTTAGGCTACTGGTATTGATCTTTAAATTCAGCTTGGAAAGGGGGATGAGCACCACACCCTAGAGTTGATCACAACTGGCAGGGTCACCTTTACCTTTTATTAATCTTTAAAATCTGAAATGGCTTAGGGTTTGACTGAGGGAACATTTCTCCTTCAATGAACCTATTCAATTGCTTAGCAAAATAAACCATTTCAAATATACTTTTGCTGCTAGAAGCTTGACTACCTGTATGTGGACAAGTACTGTATTTGTCTCCATCTTTTAAATTATTTAAGAAAATAGTAAAAATGCATACTGAGTGCCAAACATGTATCAGTGAAACAATTCTAATAAAACAGTTTTAATAATATGGAATTTAACTTTTGATTTTACAGTTTATTTTGTATTTTTGTTATAAATTGCCTTTACTTTTTACACCAATGGAAAGGAAGGTAATGAATTTCATTTTAAAAAACTGACCAAGATCAACCACAACTCCCAACATCTCTAATCATTGGCCATGTTGTGAAAGTCTTTTGAAAGCTGAAGTTGATCAATATCTGAACAGCCACAGGTTCTCCAGTTCTGCCCTGAAATATTATGCAAGTTGAGTAGTAATAGCTGGAACTCACATCTACAAGGTACAAATCTTCTCATTAACGAATGATTTCCCTGATTATTTAGAACTGAAAGCATAAATATACTGATTTTATTAATTCTTTATTGTTTCTTTAGACATGAAATCTGGTTTAGGAAAGATTCTTAAAAGGTATCCTTGAAATAGTTTAAATAAAAATAGTACTATATCATTTATTCAAGAAATTCAAGAATCCAATCTATTTATGTCAATTAAGCTAGAGCTCTCTTAAATACAGCTATCAATATTTTCCAATACTTACCTGAAATAATTATTTTCCCAAAATAATATACTTTAAAATGGGAAAACTGACTTAATTTTGCTGAAAAATAACAATTCAGGCAGAACAGATGTTTGTTTTAGTATAATTTTTGTGGGAACTGTCTGAAATTCCAGATCCTCTTATTTGGAGTAAATATGATAAGTCTTAGGAAATTTGGTCAGCTTATTTAATGTTAATAATTCAGAAATGAACTCTATTGATGAGTGCTTACTCTCTATCAAGTAAAGAAGAGACCCTGGAAATTCTTGAAACAACTGGATGATGCCCCAGGTTTTGAAGGCAATTTATACTCACTGATAAACTTCACACATTGCTAAGATTTTCAACATTCACCGGAACCAGCAGATCAAACTTCTGATTTATCTCTGCTGAAGAATTCATCTCTGTGACAAGTACATAATATGGAGCCCATCAGAACAGGGGAGCAAGTTTAATCTTGACCTGGGGGAGAGAAGCTCAGAAGCTCAAAAGGAGATAATTGTCCAATTCCAATTCTGTCTTTACTAGCTCCTGCAGCAATATTGGTCTTTGTTTTCATTGATTTGTTTTGTGAGGAATAGAAAGACAAAGAGTAATAGACTGCTTCATGAGAAACTAAAGGACTATCCGATTCATTTTTAGGCCAGTGATCAAATATACAATTCTTAGCCAGGAAGAATTTAATCTGTAAATTATAACCTTCTCAACTTCTTACAGCCAAGAGATACTTGGTGGAAAGAAGATAGGTAGATAAAGTGGTATTTTGAATGAGATATACAAACTACTTGAAGCAAATCTTTTATGTTAGACTGTTGGAATTTGAAAGGAATACAGTAAAAAAACAATACTGGATTCACTGCTCAGATCTTCTGAGTTTCATTTTTCTTAACTAAGCAAAATTGTTCATATTGGAGATTGTTAGCAGTTAAGTACTTGGCCCAGGGATTGATTTATTTTCATTTATATTATTTTATTCAATTTATAGATCACCCAACTTCATTCTGAAACACTTTTTCAGAGGATGCCTGGTAAGTAGCAGGAATGAGCAACCAAAATATTTCCAATAAATATTCTCTTTGGACATCTAGCGTGGTGGACATCTTGGACATCCCACACTGGTAGGATTTATTAAATATATTCCATGACTATTAAAATGCAGAATCTGTTCCATCTTGAGTGCTCAGGATGAGAAACAGTTAAAGGAGCATAAAAATGCCCCAATATAAAATAATAAAATTTTAAATCAAATTCTGCTGCAATTAATCTTCTCCATAACCTCTGATAACTTATCCTGAACCTCTCCTATTTGACTCTCATACACATCCCCATATACAAACATATCCACAATAATCACCTTCGTTGTTAGACTCAAAAGGATAAGCATTTTCTTAAATAGTTAAGGACATTCTAGAAATTCAGGGACTCCAGATAAGAGTGCTTACAAAAATAATAAACTCCAATGGCACCTTCAAGACATAAGTAAATTTTTGCAGACTAAAATAAAATTCATCAAAACATTAGTTATTATGCTAATTTCAGATGAACATATGAACACTAGTGATATAAAATGCATACATATAAACAATAGGTTGAATGGCAAGATTTTTTTTCTTCTGTGCTAGGGTCTCTTTAACAGATCTTTACTTGAGGATTTAATGCCAGCCTCCAGATAAGCTGAAATTAAACTCTTAGCAATCTTAGCCTAACCATGTTGGCTGGTGAGTCAGGATCTATAGTTCCAGAACATCTGGGGAAACTGCTTTATTGCCAGTAAAAGAGAACTGAAAATATTTTTCCTGAGAGAAATAACGTATGCTCCTACTTACAGGCCCATTATTGTGGTTTTGTTTCACACTGAAGATAATACTGGTTTTAAGAACTCTCTAATGTTAACATTTCTAAAGGAAATCAACTCTGATTATTCATTGGAAGGAGAAATACTGATACTGAAGCTCAAATACTTTGGCCAGCTAATGCAAAGAGAGGACTTATTAGAAAAGATCATGATGCTGGGAAAGATTGAAGGCAAAAGGAGAAGGGACAACAGAGGATGAGATGGTTAGATAGCATTTTTGGTGCAGTGGGCATGGATTTGAGCAGATTCTGGGAGGCAGTGAAAGACAGGTAGGCCATGGGGTCACAAAGAGTCAGACATGACTGAGTGACTGAGCAACAATGTTAACATAGGAGAGGAAGGAGTTGGTGAACCAATTCTTTTTCCAGCTGAGAGCAGAGACAAACATTTTGTTTTCCGAGGTATGCAGGGAGGTATACACCACCATTTCCTTTCATGAAAAAGGAATCAGGAAGAATACAATCAAAGTTGATGTCATGTGTTCAGAATCAAAGTCTTCATGATCTTAACATTCATTTCTCTGCCATTTGAATTATGAACAGTCTTTTGCGTGCCATGAGAGTGATAGGTGTTAAATCTTCCTGTTTTAAAACCTACAAAGACTGTGTCCACATGCAGGACATAAATCTGGAGCCCTCTACATCAGTGTTAATGAATGTCACTCACATGACTTCTATTTCAACAGAAACCCTTGTTGCCATTGTTCTCAAAGAATCTGGAAGACTAACACAAAGAGAAAATAAGGGGAAATGGAAGTGAAACATATAGACTTGATTGGACTGACTTGATTGTAAATCTGGCCCACTCTAAAACAGAAATGTTAAGCAATATTTTTTTTTGCTCTAACTGATCAACTTGGGGTATGTTTTAAATTGCAGCTTTGGTCCCAACCAAAGAAATAAAACACACTCCAAAATCAAGAGATTTCCTAAAAAGCGGAAATGAGGTTGCCAAATGGAACAAGCATTTTAGAAATACTTTTAGCATTTATTGTGGTGAGCCTCAGGTCCTGCCAACCTAGCAGTTCAAAAGCATGCAAATGCAAGTAGATAAATAGGTACCATCTTTGGTGGTAAAGATAACAGCATTCCTTGCACCTTTAACATCTAGTCATACTAGCTACATGACCATGGAAGCATCTTTGGACAAATGCTGGCTCTTTGGCTTGGAAATGGAGATGAGCACCACACCCTAGAGTTGAACACAACTGGCAGGGAAAACTTTACCTTACCATGTGACTATGCCCTCAGGACTTACTGCATCTTTTTCAATTTTTACTACAAGAGAAGGGAAAATTGTTAAAAATAAGAATAATAACATTAATTGCATTTTATTAGAATTAATTAAATTAAATCAAATGAATTATTGGAGTCATCCTCTCTCATTCTTTGGAGGAAGTTCTCTGATTTGTTAGCCTAAATCAAATGCACTCAATGTGCAAAGAACTCCAAAAACTTATATTAGATTCCATAAGATTAATCAAAATATATATTCAGTATTCTATATTCAGTCTTCGATAATCTAAACCAAAAACAACCCACATATTTACTACTTGCTAGGCAGATTTAAAAGAGTTAAAACACAAGGTTGCCAATTTTGATAGAACTTGTCCATGTGCTCTCTCTCTCTCTCTCTAGACTATTATATCTCTAGCAATCAGATTGACCTCATCCCTGCCGGCCTTTCAAAAGTCCTTGAAGATTTAGCTCTGTGCTTAGGTCTGAGACCATGGGTATGGGGACAGAGCCCAGGTCTTGGTTGTGCTGAATGATTCATTCTTGCTTATATATTTTTTTCCAGTTGCTATGTGTTTTATATGTATATTTTTATCATTTTTAATATTGTTAATGACCTAAAGTCATATATTTGAGATGGGCAGCCATCTATTAAATAAAAAAAATAATATAAATAAATTTAAAAAGTTAAGAAATTTCTAAAGAACATATTAACTTTTGTGTGATTGAGATTTAGAGTAGTGTGAGAATCCAGCCACTGCAATTTCTAAACACTACTTACAGCTCATCATCTTAATAGATGACAGTATCTGGCTGATCTTGTCTAGACTCAAAAGCTAAGATCAGATGTGGTTAATAATGGATGGGAGATTAACAGACAATTCCAAGATTATAAGGAAACAATAAAATATAATCCCTAAAGAAGGCAACAACAAGCCATTTTCATATTACTGGCTGGAAAACTGCTTGGATCTGTGTCCATGCAGTCACCAAGAGTAGAGTTTGATCTGATGGTATCTTTACTGTGTATGAGTCAGTATGATTTATGAATCAAGACAATTATAATGAGCAAACCATGGTTTGGTCAGTGAGTAAATTCAGTCTTTGGCTGCAACAACAGGAATAGTAAGTACTCTTGATTTTACTGAAGTTAGTTTTTGAGCACAGAATTACACCTTCTTGAGAATAACCCATACTGAGCTTTGTTGTTGTTCAGTCGCTTAGTTTTATCCAACACTTCATGACCCCAAGGAACGCAGCACACCAGGCCTCCCTGTCTTTCACTGCCTCCAGAGTCCACTCAAACCCATGCCCACCATACCAACGATGCTATCTAACCGTCTCATCCTCTGCCATCTCCTTCTGCATACAATTTTTTCATACTGAGCTTACAAGGGTATTACCGAAGAGGGTACTCATTTGTACCTTCACAAACAAGCCTAGTGGTATATTAAACTAGGACTATTAGGAAGGGTGAGCTGGAGAACTTGGAGGCAACTTGGAAGGAAAGTGGGAACCAGAATTTAACAACTAGAACTAGGCTTTGGGTGGTTTTTGAAAAAAGAAATCCATGAGAAGGATTTAATGTCAATTGTTTTATGTACCTTGATTTTGTGTAGGAATAGTATCTAATAATTAAACTCCTGGCACAACAACAGCCATAAACAAAGACTGAGAAAAGGTAGGGTTGAGGATGCAGTAGAAATTAGGCATTACCTCTGCCTGATATTTTCTGATTCCTGCATTCCTGCAGCTGTCCATAATTTACTCAAACTATCTCCTTGGCTAATGAGAAAAAGCTTATTGTGCAAGAATGCTTTCACCCTTGACTGTAACCAATTTGATGAGGAATAGACATATCACTAGGCTGATAAGAAAATCTGTCATTAGATTAATAAGAAAATGTATTTTATTTTCAGAGTTTTAGGATTGCTAGTTTAATTTGAACATATATTTTATTATTAGGTTAATTTTGCTGAAGGAAGAAAACTGTCTTAAAAATTATATGTATAATTTAAAAAAATATTTGGGGGTCATTGTCAGTTATTAAGTAAATACATTTATTTTTGTATATCACATGAACATATTCAAACTCTACTACCTTGCTATTCTCTGTTAGCTATTCAAGATGCTAACCTAAGACTGATTTGATTAAAAATATCATTTTATCTATGTTGTTCTTTTTTTAAATTAATGTACATTTGTTTAATTATGTCATTGCACCAATGTCATATAATCGATGCTTGCTGCTCTTTCCACTGCTTTCCTTGAATCTTTCATGGTGAGCACACCAGAATGATTCTAAATGTGAATGAAGTCCTGATTTAAACAAGATGTCAGAATGATTTTCTACGATACATCCAGCCTTCTTTTTTTTGGAACATTTAAGTACAGTACATTATATTTTTTTAAATATGTTAGAATATAAATATCACATCTAGGGCATGGAACATTAGGCACATACTAC
>JANHZU010000480.1:156144-171360 GCA_032468055.1 Acrochordus granulatus
CATACTACCACAGCCCCACTTGGTGTATCAGCAAGGGTGTATACAAAGAAAAGAGATACACATTCTATGGCTGGCTTGATAAAAGCAGTTTCTTTTGCAGCATCCTGACTACAGTGGGCCCTTAGCAGAAGAGATCCATGGACGAAGATAATTTATAACTCATGAAAAAATTGCAAAACCATTTTATTTAAAAATTATATAGAAAATTGTATTTAGTGCCCTGACATGATTCTAATGAAAGCTTGCCATTAAATAATTGTAACTTTCTTAATAATGTTATAATTTTTGCAAAATATTTTTTAAAAATCTAGAACAATTTAGAAAAAAAATGAAATTTAATTTTTGGCTATGCTAAAGAAAGAAACACTCCTTTATCTGCATCCAAATCTGTTCTATTTTTCTTTTTTTAATTACAGTAGTTTTTTTCTTGGGTATATTTCTCTACAAGAAGAGAAAAAAACGAAACAAAAGCAAATCTCTTCCTGAATTGGACATACATACAGAAAAGGCCAGAAGAGGACAGGCAGCATAGATAACATTTTGGATTATTAAAAAAAAAATGAAAGCCATCCATGTGAGACAGCTGATGTGCCACATTGCTGCCAGTGAAAAATCCTGCTGTCCTGACCCAAATGAAAATGCTTAACCTTCCTAGACAAAACACTCTTATAAAATATAACTGGTCCAAACTGGGCTGAAGATGTCATTAATGGTATAAAATGAACACAAGCAGAGGGAAGGATGGGGGTGAGTGATTGTTTGTATTACTGTCTTTATATAATATACAGTATGCATAAACTGTCCAACTGTCTCTCAAGATTAGGAAATCCTTCAGAGTGATAGCAAGAAAATGGACTGAAATTTCAGAATTTCTTCACAGAAATGAAAGATAAAGATATGACCCACAGCTCCTAAACAATCCCAAAGGCCCATATGTAGGAAAAAGTGTGTGTGTGTGTATGCATGTGCTTGTGCATTTGTGTTTCTTGAATGTTGCTTCAGATGGACTTACAGGGTCACAGGAGGCTGAAGAATGCAAAACAGAAATCAAGACTTCAGTCTGTTTTATCATGATTCGCTTTCGCTTGCTGGATTTCCTTTCAGATTGCTGTTGTACATCTGCACACATGTTTCTAGGCACATACATTTAAACCCAGAAATTATAGGAGAGTAGCATTTTATCCCAAGCCAAATAACTGGTGTATAATTCTAATCCCAATCACCAAAATAAAACAGATTCTGTCTACAAATGAACCAGGAGTAGATACTGCAAAATCCTCCTTATACAGTATGCAGAGAAAACACCGCGCAAAGGATAGTTGGGGTTGCCAGCTTTCCTTTTGATTTCTCTAGCACGGCAGCCTGCCCTAGTCAGACAAAAACCCTTCAAATGGTACTTGTAATCAAGATTTGAAAAGACTAGATTGTACAATTCCATTTTTTTTCAAAAGAGGATTTTGAAAAAGAGTTCATCAAAAGTGTTCCAACCCATTCCATTGCATGAGAAAAACTGGCTTGTCATTAAATGAGAGAAATAAAGAGAGGAAATTCTTATGCTTCTCAGCATATGTCCTTTTTTTAAAAAAAAAATCAGTATTAAAGAAATTAATACAGAAATTGAAGAAATTAAAAATATTCCTTGGGTGGTTTTACTCTAAGGTTGCTATATTTTAGGAAGAATTGTTTATTTTTAAATTTGATCTGGATGGTAAAATTTATTATTTAATTTATAACCAATACAAACATGTTCCTTGATCAAGCAGCACTTTAAAATTATTTTTAACAGACTACATTCTATAAACTATAAATATATTTTCCCTGTTCTACTATTTTTTTATTAATATAGCCTATTTTCACTGTTACCGTGTTCCAGCTCAAGGCCTAAGAAAGTGAGAAGGCAATGATTAGGGCAGAGAAATGGGGAATGAAAATAGGGAATCCAAAAAGAGAGGAGGAAAGGAAAAAGTAATAAAAGATCAAAGTATGTATAAAATGGATACAGACAATACCATCTAAGTGCTGACAATCACAGCTCAGCAAAATTGAAAAACCTATGCTCTTGTGCATCAAAATCACAAGTTGACGTTTTCAATTTAATGCCAAATTGTCTTGCAAATATTTTTATCTATACTTGAATTAAGCCTCTTTAAATTTGCCCTGGTTTTCAAGGATTCTGTCCAGCTGCAATCTAAGAAATGATGGAACATTTATGAAACTGATTCAAGACAGATGAATCCAGTCAAAAGTCAATTTGATTTTGCTCTCAATATGTAATGCACAGCTGCAGGAATTGCATAAAAAGGAGGTTCAAGACATACATACATTATATGAGTAACAAAACCCTAAAATAAATAAAATATTCCTTCTCAGTAACAGTCCATTTTGTCCTTCTATTGCTTCAGATGTTTAACAGATACTTTAATAGCAGGTTTAACAACAACAAATCCTGCTTTGAGAATGATGAAAGAGCTCTTCTGCTTATTTAAAGACATATTGTTTATTGGATACTACTTATACCTTTATACAGATACTTTTGCCAGATTCAAATACCACTAGTTCAGTCTTTCAGCAAGATTGCAAAGCAGGTGAAAATGACTATGCCACCTCGTACTACGAAGCCTCTACATCACACAGAGACACTCATGGGGGAGTAAAAGATTGCTCATTGAAATAAAAGTGATGCTGATTCCATCCAGAAGGATGGGGGTAGGGCGGGGGTGGAGAAAGAGGCATATGCATGTTTAATCCAAAGGGCACAAAAGCAGAAGGCAATGAAAGTAAGTTGTGTAGCACTCACCTAGAATCATAGCGATGGAGCAGGCTTCTCTCCAGAGCTGGCTACTTCTTCGTATTTGCCCAAACACTGGTAAGTGCAAAAAAGCTCTTGCCTCTCTGGAAGCTCTGCGCTGTGCTACTGCCAGCCTGAACTACACCACCGGCCACTACCTCCCCCTTGAGCTGATACACTTACACCTCAATTAAAAGCTTAACGCTCGACTGATCAATGCCCTAAAGAAGGAAACAGCAACCATGCTTCCACAGTCATTGGCCCAAGAAGGACAGATGGAAAAATTAGCCTCTGTAACTGCTCTCAGCAGAGGTCCATGCAAACAATGATGAGGAATTAACATCGAAATTGGATGGCAAAAAGGAGGGGGGCTGAAAAGAGGGAGAGAGAGAGAAAGAAAAGACCATCCGTTTTGCTTTTCAAAAGCTAAAGAACATATAATCCCACTAAAACAAACCCTGGCTAAGTGCTTCCATGAGCAAATAAACTTTCAGCCTGACAGCCTCCCCCCTCCCACAAATATCTCACATGTCCTTATTATTATTTAACATTCCCAGGTACCTTACTGTCTGAAATTTAACTGGATACTGACTAGCCCCACTTGATGTTTTTCTTCACTGCTCACCTCAACTGTAAGTTGTAGCCTTAATTATTGAGGATTATGAAGCAGCGGGTTTCAGGGCCAATGCAAAGCAGTGCCTTTGATTCAGTAGTCCACATGTCATGTGATAACTGGCGTAATATTTCTGTTGAGCCATGGGGTTGATAAGAGGTTCTGGATGCGGAACACAATCTGAAGCCTAACAACCTCCAACTGGAATATTAGAAATGGGAATACTGTCTCACAGTGTTGGTCTAGGAATGAATGAATGAATGAGAGGAAAGACAAAAGGAATTTTGCACATTCAAAATCCTATAACAGGATACAACTATAGATTTTAATTCCCTTCTGATCCTACCAGTCACTTGATTACTTAAAATAATTAATGAATGTCTCTCCAACCTGGTAGCTTCTAGACAGAACTGCAACTGCTTAATTTAATCAAACCATGTTGTGACTTGTCACAAGGAGCAAAGTTGTTGGATTTTAATCAAGACAAACTTGAAGTCAATTTTATTCTATCCTCATCTCTGTTAATGGGGCATATTCCAACACTCTTCTCCATATTCTACTATCATTCTAATAATGTCCTCAAATCCACCTCTTTCATTTTAATGACTCTTTGGGTAAAAATCTGTTTATATTTTTAGCAAGCCCAGCTTACATCAAGATTTCTCTTTCAGAGATTGCAAAAACATGTTTATAGGCCTTAATACGAAATCCCAGACTCTTCCAATGACCACAGAATTTCCAAGATGGACAATTTTAGCATAGGTAGCTTTTCCCATCCTTCATTTTATCTCTATGCCTGGAAAATATCACTACTGTAGTTACACTTTTACAGATTAGGTTTCTATTAAAGGTCTTGCTGGCCAAAATGTTGGCATTCTGAGTCTGAGACCCAAGTGCCCAACAGAGTGAGGTTCCATTATTTGCCCCAGCTCCTGCCAACCTCTTAGCAGTTTGAAAGCATGTTAAATGCAAGTAGATAAATAGGAATTCCCTAATTCAATAGGTAAGGTAAGTGTTCCATGAACCCCAGTGTGTAGTCATGCTGGCCATATGATCATGGAAGCTTCTTCGAACAGGGCTGGCTCCCTCAACTGTGAACTGGAGATGAGTACCGCCCTTTAGAGTCGGATATGACTGGACAAGGAAATCTTTACCTTTTTAAAGATGAACAGCAGTTAAATACATACGCAGAACTACAGAACAATGCTGTATCTAGGCCTCTGACCTCTAGTGGTTATCCAGAATTTTACAGTGCAGATACAGCAGCCCCCAATATAAAGTTTGTAACAACAACTTGAGGGGATATTCCAGACAGCATTAAGACACTGAAAAGCTCACATCATTTATTAATTGAGAATGTAAATTGAAACATATTTAATGATCTATTTTTCCTTGCTGTTCAAAAATGTCTGCCATTTGCTATGACTCTCTCCAATATATCTAACCTTTTTGGCAGATTCTCTGAAAGAAATCCACCTGGAGCTTAGCTGACTTATTTAAAATATTTATTTCTCCTAACTCTTAGGCATATCACAATCAGCAGTTTTTCCAAGGTCACTTTCCCTGAACAATTCTGGAAGGAAAGAAGGAAACAGGATGAATGGAGAAAATATTAAAATCCAAATTAATAAAGCAAAAGAAATGTCTCTCTGACTTTTCCTAGTAGAAATTATAGGAGGAAGGATATGCATCTGGTACCAGATTCCCTTTGATTTTTGCTTTTCCTTAAATCAGTGTTTCTCAATCTTGACAGCTTTAGGCTGTACTGATTTCAGCTTCCAGAATTCTTCAGCTGGCTATACTGCTCTAGAACCTTGAGGAGGGTCTGTCTTTGTAACCTAAAATCAGAATAAAGACTTTGGTGTTCTATGGAGAGGGAAACACATGAAGTGAGGGAGTATTTTTCATATGAAGTCTTTTATCCCCTGCTGTTATTAACAAGGGCAAAAAAGATGTAAGCCTGTTTGTCTCCTCATCTTCTCTACATCTATCTTGGAACCCATATCCGTGCACTTACATCTTAAAAATCTCTCATGGAATCTCTTGTTAGACTGAATTACTTGGTAGCTGATAATGTGACTGCTTTGAAGAAAAACATATGCTTTTGTTCAGTTGTAGATGATGCAGGTATACGATCTAAGGGCATCACTGGAAAGAAAATGCTTTTTAAATGAAAGAAAAGGTCTTCTGTAAAAAACTGAATCTCTGTCACTCATGATTTTTAGAGGTACTTGTCTGCAATGCAAAGATCCAGATAAATAACACACATATGCTGAGTAATACAGTAGAATTTTTCTAAACAAAGTATTTTTAGATTGCAATTGTATGGTTATGTTTTATTGTAAGTACTGTTCAACACAATGAGCCTTATTTCTAGATAAACATATATTGATTATGTTGTGTAGTAATTTGGAACAACCCAATCTATATAACCAGTTCTGCTGAATTTTCTTCTGTGTGGAGATTTAATGTGCCAGATGTTTAGCAGTTATATAGAGCTCAAATGGAAAAGGAAGTGTCTGAAGATTATCAAATCTTTACAATTTGAATGTTGGCCTGTGCAACTCCTTTGAATGGCAAAACAATATCACTACTGTAGTTACACTTTTACAGATTAGGTTTCTATTAAAGGTCCTGCTGGCCAAAATGTTGGCATTCTGAGTCTGAGAACAAAACAAAAAGCAAAAAGACATTGCTCTTACTTTTATGTGTGTGTGTTGTGTATGTCCTTTTTACTTATTTGAAAAAGGTGGGATGATAAAATCTGCTTGCGTTTAAAACATGACCCCTCCCTACTCTTCAGCTGGGGGAAGGGAAAAGGATTTTTTTTAAATAGAAGCATTCACTTCTCTTATCAGATAAAACCACTGGCCCACCCAGCTCCCCTTTTCTTAATTACATAGCTGCCCAGCCAGCTAATGGATGTGGGGCAGATTGCTGAAAGGCAAACATTCTTGGTTATGAATGAACAACTTGTATAACTGAACCAAGATGACTTGAAAGAAGGTTGAGGCACTCATCATCTCTATATTTTGACTATTTCAAACCTCCCCAATCTGGCAGTCTCTAGATTTCTTTAATTACACTGCTGTCATTCCAGCCAGCATAGCTGGAAAACTGCTGACTGAGAATGATGGGAACTGTAATCCAATACATCCAGGAAAATCAAAAGGAATCTGGTTGTGGCTGATGGAAGTATCACATTGAGGAAGGGTAATCTATATTACTGAGTGCATGGATGAAAAAGGTACACTGTATTTCCTTAGCACAGCAAGCTAAGATCCAGCTACTATTGTTGTGAATAATCATTATGCTTATCTTTGATACCTTTTAGAGTTCCCATACATATGCCATAGATCTATCCAACCTCTTTCTTTCGCCCCTACTGTTTTACAGCTTTCTCTCCCTATCAGAATAAAAAAAGGGTAAAGGTTTCCCCTGCCAGTCATGTCTGACTCACAGCTGAGGAAGCCAGCATTTGTCCAAAGATGCTTCTGTGGTCATATGGCCAGCATGACTATACACCAAGGCGCACAGAATGTTGTTATCTTTCCCACTGAAAGTGGTAATTATTTACCTACTTGCATTGTTACATGCTTTTGAACTGTTAGGATGGCAGGAACTGGGGCAAGACACAGGAGCTCACCCCATTACGCAGCAGTGCTTGGGTCTCAAACTGCTATGCTGTCAACCTTCTGGCCATCAAGCCTTGCATTTTAACTGCGTGGTCACTGCACCACCCTATCAATACGGATCTGTTCAAATTACAATAAAGTTAATGGACTTGAGATAAAAAAAATTATCTAGGAGTTTTAGAAGTTTTTTCTCATAACCATCCTCACCCCCCTTTTATATATGAAATATTTTTAGCCCACCCCTCTAGTCTGCCGGGGTTTTAATTTTAATGTTTTATTTTATTTTTTTTAATGTTTTTAAGAATTGTTTTTTTGTTAGCCGCCAAGAGTCTACGGATTTCGGCAGCATATAAATTAAATAAATAAATAAATAACAGAGCTTTTAAATGTTGCTAATGCACTTTTGGAAATTAGTTAGAAACAAGATAAAACAGAGGTTCCACCGTCTTGTGACGCTGATCAATCATATGAACCAAATTTTTAAGCAACACTAATTAGTTGTTTTATCCTTTGTAGAAGGAAATCTGTGACTTTCTGGTGTTATGGAACTACAGTGTTTTTTTAATTAGCATAAATCAGGAATGGAAAAACATAGGGAGGCAACACACAAAACAATGGAATGCTAAAGACTGGAAGTGTTATTATATGGAAGTTCTTTGAAATGAAAATTAACAAAATATGATAATTTTTGATAAAATGGCTGCTGTAGAAATTCTAAACATTCTATAAACTATCCATCAGAAAGTTTCTCTATATTAGGATTCCATAAACTAATGCCTTCCACATATATGAGTTACAACTCCTATCACCCACAGCCAACATGATCATCAATCCTGCTTGACGGGGAGGGTGAGGGGACAGTCAGGATGATGGAAGTTGTATAACAACTGATCAGCAAGGCTGTTCTGTATCAAAACTCAGTGATGCAATTTCAGTTGCCCTTTCCTTAACAGAATACCGTGGACATCCCTGCTTTCTTCTTGTTTGTCTCCCATCCCCACCAATTTTATTCCACTGAAGTTAACTAAAAATGTGTTTTTTAAAACATTCTTCATGACTGAGATTCATATCTTTTTAAATAAAGACATGTGAGAATATAAACTAAAATGTGTTATAAAGCTTCACAAGATACAACTGACATCACAGAATTTATGTTGTGATATACATTTTAAAATATAAACACTTTAAATATTAAGATTAATATTTAAATGAATAAAAAAGAGGGAAATGGAACTAAAAGAACTTATCAAGAAAATACATAAACCAAATAATTTAAAGAAATTTGCTCCAAATTCCTCTGCCCTCTCTCTTTAATGAAAAAGTTAATTCAAATGTTCACAAAGAATGCACATCAGAAAGCAATGCTAGAAATTAAATGTAAAATTATCTTTTACATTTTTAATGTAAAAATTTTTTGAACTCCACATTATGTTCCAAGTACGGATATATTTGTGGGAGGGAATAGGCTGTTTTGTAGCCCCATATTTGCCTGCTCTATTCAAATCGGTTGCTCTACTTTGCAGACCAAGATTTGCAAATGACACATGGTAATGAAGAACTATTCATTTAAAAATTTAAAAAAAAATAATTTAAATACAATTATGCAAGCATTAGAGTAACAGCCTGCCACTTACTACAACATGGAAATAGCTAGCAAGTAATAATGCAATCCAGGTTAAGAGCCACAGAAACCAATCTAGCACAATCAACCTCTGGAAAAATCTCTCTATAGCTTACTAAGAAACCAAGTCTAGATGTTGCCTTCATAACCACAGCAAAGATAGATGGTTCTGATCTAAGTATGCATAATTAGCACTCATTATATTCACACTAGTCCTTAACAGGTATCAAGGGTCAGTTAAGCAAGGGGCTTTTTAATCTACTGCATTTCAATAGTATCTGCTCTGCTGAACAGGTTGGCATGGAAACCGCTCAGGATGATAACCAATTTCCATTCCATTAGCTAGACAAGGGTTTGTTTGCTCCCCGAAAGCACTTCTCTATGGTTCGCAGATTCTTAATAGATTTCCAAGCATACTTGCTTCACTTTTTTCAAGCAAATGGTTCTAGTCCTCATGATTATTGGGAGATAGATTTGTGAAGGCAAATAGGATATCATTTCTATCAAAAAGGAGTGTTATTAAAAAAACAAACCTGATCAATATTTTCATATATTCTGGTTTATTTGCCATAGAATTTTGAAGCCTTGGTTGCTAAGAGCTATTAATCCCCATGGCTTCTAAAATTGCTCCAATCCTTTTCTGAAGCTAGTCAAGCTGGCAGCCAGGATCAGATCTCATGGTAAATCAACTGACTAGATTCACACAATACACTAGATTCACATACATAATAATTTAGAAAGAACAATGGTTGGCTTCATAAAGCCAGCTAAGTCAAACCAAGTACACCTCAGTATGGCTTGTCAGAGGATATTCTACATGTTGTTTAAATTCTAACAGCGTAGACTTTATGGTTTCAGCATGAAATCAATCTAACTTTTCCCTCTGATCCTTTTGTGACACCTTGTCTAATGCTGAGATTGAGAGATCATGAAACTTTGCATATTTTCATTATATTGAACTGGCCATAAAAATATGGCTTCAGTGGCCACCTAGGTTATGTATTGTTTCTAACACAATTTCCTTTAAAACATTTATTCCCCTTCACTACATTGCCCAGAATCATTCTCTAACTGAAATGGGCAGTATCTAAATTTGATAATAAATACCAGTAAGTGTTTTTATTCTTTCCAAATTCTTCAGTGAATTTTCTTTCTTTACATCTGCCTAGAATAATGAAAAATATCACTGTATATCCAGTTATCTCACTCCATTTTAGGCTCTCCATAAAGTCTAAAAGGACAGGTCACTTATCTGTACTCAGTTTTAGCAGACTGCAGTATCTGCTTGGGCTTGGAAGTTACTCAGAACTGCTTAGATACCCGGATAGGGAATTCTCAGGCAATAAATAGATTGGGATATTGAAAAACATTTCAGACAGGGATAGGGGCAATTAACCTCTACAATATTTCAGAGAGAGTTGCATGATTATGCCCATGTAGTCAGCAAAATTTGAACTCAATTCAAGGCTATCCCTACTTGATAATGATTTGCAATTTCACATATACACTTTCTAACTTGTGCTGTAATCTATTTGGTATGTTCCAAAACCAACAATTTTTGGAAGGAACCTTGTCCTATCCTCTAATCCACTGTATTAATCAGTTCCAAAGATCAACACAGTGATCAGAAACAAGGTATTCTTGAATGTGAGTAGAAATGATGGATCAGTTATGTATTAGTAATTTTATGACATCTCTGTGATTCACATATCTGGTTATATAGCAGGCTAACATACTAAGAGTTACAGACAGAAAGAATGATACTGCCAAAAGCCAGATTTTGTGAATCTGAAGGTTCAGTTAATAGTTCTTGATAAATACAGTGGGGCAAAAAAGTATTGTCAGCCACCAATTGTGCAAGTTCTCCCACTTAAAAAGATGAGAGAGACCTGTAATTGTCATCATAGGTATACTATGATGGTAGCTGCCATCAGATGGCAGATCAGTAATGACATATCAGAAAGGGTACTAAGAGCCCATTGCATTCCTCAAATTACTTTGAATTCTCACTGCATAGAGATGCTTGACTATGTCATAACAATATGATAGTAGACATGAAGTATTTAGCAAAATGTTAAAAAAAGCCCAAATATCTTTATTGGGACAAAATTATTAAACAAATAAGCAAGGCTCCTTAGTATAGCATATCCTGAAGAAACAAAACATGAAGAGACTATTGCAGAGACTATTGCAAGTAATGCCTTTTTATACAGGAAGTGATATAGCCAGTTTCCTTCATTTCCAAGCTGTCATCAGTTCTGAAGTGCCTCTCTTCCTCAAACACTACATTTTCAACACAGGTTGATAATTTTTGAGTTAAGTCTGTACACTTCAACCATGCAAGCAGTCACACACAACAGATCCTGCAAGAGTGCCTACAGTACTGAATTGCTGAGCATTCAAACTGCTTCAGCATGAAATACATTAATGACCTCCTTCTAATTTTCTAGGTAAAGAAAGAAACTTCACCCAGAGAAATGTTGATTTCTACCAAAGGGCCAAAGGTGCACACAGAAATTTTTTTTCTGACCATGGAATCTATTTTGTGTGCTTCCCTGACCAATAGTGCTGGCAATGATTTGAATAGTCCTGAAATGCTTCCATGATACTGTAAGTGACATACTGAATGAATGTTAGTTGGATTTACTATGAAGGATCAAATAATAAATCAAACAGGGATTTATTAATAATTGTATTTATAAATTATATATATTGTAAATATAAAATTATAAATATTATAAAATGTATACACTTATATAAATTATATATATATATCTATATATAATTATTGTTAATACTATTTTTGTTGCTCAGTCAGCCAGATATTTAGACTGGATTTAGCATTTTTGTCCATCTATCGAGTCTTTCCCAAGGATCAAGAATAGGCAGGTGCTGTTATTTAATGTTGTTAAAGGTAGTGTCGCAGAATGTAAGCTGTTCCAAGTAATG
The DNA here is from genome assembly GCA_032468055.1 of Acrochordus granulatus. Classification (NCBI taxonomy): domain Eukaryota; kingdom Metazoa; phylum Chordata; class Lepidosauria; order Squamata; family Acrochordidae; genus Acrochordus; species Acrochordus granulatus. The sequence goes on from JANHZU010000480.1 coordinate 167,751, forward strand.
CTGCCTTTTGCAATTGACTGATGGTGAATTTGTTAATGCCGATGGTGTTCAAGTGGTGCTCCAGTATTTTGCACCCAAGGTGCCTATTACTATTGGTACTATCTTTGCTTTCTTCTGTCATAGTTGTTCTATTTCTATTTGCAGGATTTTGTATTTTGTGATTTTCTCTAGTTCTTTCTATTCTATTCTGCTGTCTCCAGGTCCTGCCACATCCACAATCCAGACTTTTTTTTGTCTTTCTTATCAACAACTGTTAGGTCTGGAATTTTATGAAGTTAGAATTCTGAAGTTCCAGAACAATTTTGCTTCTTCATTTTCTATTACTTTCTCTATTTTATGATCCCACCAGTTCTTGCTTGCACAAAAATGGTATATCTTCAGATACTCCAGTGCACCATCGTTAATACTTTATTATGCTGTTATTTGTAGTCAGTCTGTGTGAACTTCTTGCAGCAACTGACTAAGTAAAATACTGTTTCTTCAGCTTCTTTGTAGAGGTGGCGTTTGCTGTCTGTTGTTGTCTTCTCAATTCTAGCCTTATGTGCATTTGTTCTTAATACTTGGTTTTGTGCAGCCAGAATTAGCCCTTCTGTCACTTTCTTCAATTTTCCTATTTTTAGCCATTGCCAGGTCTTATTATTATTTGCTTTGCCTTCTATTTTTTTAATTAATGCTTTGCCTTGCCATGTCTCTTTTCTATTCTTCATTTGGTCCTTTTTGTATGCCAGTTTTGTCTCTCCAGTACTCAAAGTACTAAAGCCTTCCTCATACACCAGCTTTAGTGTATCTTCTTCACTGTCCTTCAGGTATTCTTCCAATGCCCTTTTTTCATCTTCAACTATCTGATGTACTTGCAACATTCCATGCCTACCTATTTTCCTTGGTAGGTAGAGTCTGTCAACATCACTGCATGGATGAAGGGCATGGTTCATTGTCATTATTTTTCTGGTCTTCCTATCCAGGGCCTTTAGTTCTGCTTGAATCCAGTCCATTATTCCAGTATTTTTATTTTTATTATTTTGTTAAGTACCAAGAAGACAGAGCTGAAACAGAACTTCCTTCTTGCCCTCCAGAGGAAACCTGCTTCAGACTTGACTTTGAATACTGGAAGAGAGCAGCAGTCCATTATTGACTCCAGTCTTTGCAGACTATTCCAAAAAGATCACAAAGAAATAGTGAAGGGAATCAAAGTAGGATGTAGCTGCAAAGGAACAGTAGACTCATTGAGCTTCAGATAAAGAAATGGGCTGCTCCTCCATCAACCTCATGGCCAGCCACTGAAGCATTAAAGAAGGTGCTGAAAGGCCAGGAGAGGATTCAAGAGTTTCAGTGACAATGACCATGGTATCTTATGGTGTGCAACCCTGTAAAGCCCATAAAGAGAGAAGGAAAAAGCAGTTGTGAGGAAGCAACAACAGTGTAAAATCCCAGCAGCAGAAAAGATGAACTCTTTGTATCAGCAGAAGTGATAAAGCTGAAACCACTGTGTAGCCACAATCTGATACCAGTGATTCCCATTAAAACATCAGTTCTCTAATCACCAGAGAATTGAACTCTAGACTAAATTTTACTTCCCTTCCCCACACTCCCATACCTTGCCTCCAACTTCAACTCGGATGGAGATGATAAAAAATCATCTAGTATAAGGCAAGATAGTCAATGTTGAGAAAGTTTACAAGTTTCCTACAACCTCACCAGATATGCTATAGACGAGGAAGTGGGGGAGCCAAGGCAACATCTGACAACTCCTAACTGGGGAAGGGAAGACAAAGTCCAATTCAACCAAACTGATAATTCAACCTAACAGAAGCATCTCCTCAGAAATTTCTGACCAAATGGGTGGCCATCAGGAGAAATCAACTCCAAGTAGTGTTACAGACATCTCCCCAGAGGAAGGTTCCTTCCTGCCCAGGAGCTATACTAGTCTCCATACTCTTTGCCATCTATATGTAGTCCTCAACTTACTGCTGGTCATTTAACTGGTTGTTTATGACAGACTTTGAAAAAGCTACTTATGACCTGTCTTTTAAATTACAACTGTCTTCCCTCCTGGTCACATGATTGCATTTTGGTTACTTGGCAACCAGCTAACATTTCGGACCAGCTGCAGCATTCCAGAGTCATGTGACCACAATTTGCAATATCGTCTGATTTCTGGCAAAACCTGGCAAAAAATGCCATTGGGGAAGTTGGATTTGCTTAACGACCTCATGATTTGTTAAATGATACTGTAAAATCAAGTCTGACTTATGACATGAATTCTGGTTCCAGCTGAGATCATAAATCAAGGATTACTTGTAATCAGATTTGCAAGATTATTTTACTGTAATCCATCTTAATTAAAATAGTTTAGACTTTTGTGGAATTTGTTTCTTGGTCTGCTCTACATTGTGGGGCTGAAATCAATAGAGCAAGAAAGAACAGGGAAGAGCAGTGTACAGGATACCAAGAAAGAGGAAGAGCAGATGGAACAATGAAGATCTTACGATGATGCCCAGGAATCCACATCCAGAATGTAGAGCGTTCATTGAACAATACAGAAGAGCTCACATTCTCTAGGAGAAATAATTAAGTATATTTCATTTTATTTATTTATTTATATCCTGCCTTTATTATTTTTATAAACAACTCAAGGCGCCAAACATATTTAACACCTTCCTCCTATTTTCCCCACAAAAGTAACCCTCTGAGGTGGGAGGGACTGGCCCAAGGTCACTCAGCCGGCTTTCATGGCTAAAGCAAGATTAACCACTAGACCAAACTGGCTCTCCTATCTCTATTTACTTAGTAGCCTATGTTTGTATCATCTAAATATGTCGTGGCAAAGACATTAAAATCCCTGAGCAGCTTCTTTATGGCCATTCTTTGTGGCCAATTTCAAAGAACAAATAGGAGCATATTAATTTCAAAGTAATCATTTTGCGTGATGAAAGCTGACTTTTCCTATCTCTTTCTCTTAAGGGCATCTGCCAGCATCCTTTAGTTAGGTCCAGTAAGGAGATGTATTTGGCTCCACCTAGCTGCTTCAGCAAGCCATCAATACAAGACTTAGGGGACAGGTTTAGGAGATTTTCTTATTTAGCTTCTACATAAAAATTATTACTATCTGTACAGCTTGTTGACTAGAATAATTGGGGATGCACATGCAATATTAGGTCAATTTACTCTGTGAGAGACTGTGAAGAGGTCAGGGAAGTAAAAGCAGAGATAACAATCAAGTGATTTAAAAAGAAGAGTCTCATATGAGGACAGTAAATTCCTCTAATCAAAATTCTCTATTTACCTCAGATCACTATTAAAAATACTTTACTAAAATAATATAGATTTACAATGTACTTAGTACAAATAAAGGAGTATCAATTGAATTTGAACATGCACAAATGTTGTAAAACAAATAGCGTATAACAGGTAATCGCAACAAAAGTTTAAAAAACAGGCATCTGGATTGGATTTTTTAAGTAGAAGACGTTTCACCTTTCATCCAAAAGGCTTTCTCAATTCTGAATTGAACTGGTAAGAGAGCTGGTATATAGTCTATTAAGAAGGAGGAGTTTAAACCTGAAACTAAATTAGTCAATGTGACCATGAATAGCCTGAAGGTTTCGGGTCG
>JANHZU010000480.1:171460-188639 GCA_032468055.1 Acrochordus granulatus
AATCCAGATGCCTGTTTTTTAAACTTTTGTTGCGATGCAATTACCCTGGATGAATGAGAGTCTTCACAGACATATAACAGGTAATAATCTACAACCAAAATAAGAAACTATATCCTATAAAATCCATACATAACCAATTCAATGAAATTAAATCAAACAATATGGAACAGAAAAGCTGAAAGACATGGCACCAAGGCAACCCAGAAGCCATAGTCCCCAATCAGAGAAGTACCCCTCTTCTTAGAATCAAAAGAAATTTAAGCTCACATTTAAGAGCTATCCCTTTAATTTCATTGAATTAGTTATGTATGGATTTTATAGGTTATAGTTTATTATTTTGGTTGTAGATTATTACCTGTTATACACTATTTGTTATACAACATTTGTGCGAAGCCTGTTTCAAAGGTCCTCAAAACTCCTCAATCTTAAATTTGCTGTTGGAATATGGGGCACAGCCAGAACTGCCAAGGAAGTTGCACATACATGTTTTCTGAGGATGCACCTGCTCAATAGTGAAGAAGCATAGGAAAGAATTCAGCGCCACAATGCCTCAAATTAAGATTTTACAGTGGTACCTAGCCGAAATGGGCTCTGTGGTGTAGAGAAGCAAGAGAAGGGAGACTCAAAACAACACAAACAGCATTATTTTCATTTTCAGTAGCGCTTATTTCCTCGATCTGCCCTGGTGGAATGGAGCCTGATGCTCCCATTTCTCGCCTTTCAGTCTCCTTTTCAATGGCTGGATGTTGCTGTGAGGCTACCGAGGAATCCTTCTGACATACTGGCTTACTTTCTCCCATGTCTCTGGTGTATGTGGTCTGATTAATAAATCCTGATTGTGTTATAAACCATTTTTTTTATATTAACTGCACAACTCTCTTATTTGGGTATCTTAAGACACGTGACACTGATAAGGAGGGAGACACCTGACCTTTCTGAATCTGCCTGTGCTTGCAGCAGCAACAGGAGCCATATGTATGATGATTTCCTGGACTCCCACATCATGCTTGCCTTTTTTCCCCCCTTTGGATGAAAATCAGCTTCTTCACATGGTTTTTTGTATGTCCCACTTCATTTCAGGGAAGAAACTTCACAGCTTCATCATGCCACTAAAACTGCTGGACCCTTTAGCATTTTAAAGACACTTTCTAATTCTGGACTTCTGATGGCCTTTTATTTAAGCAAATGCCAAGGATTATGCTTCTTCTTATGTTTTTGATTTGGACAAGCTACACCAGTCTATTACAACCTCTCTGTGCTCCTACTGGGCCAATTTTTCTGGATTTCATTACTGATCTCCTAAAATATAAGGTTTTTAACATTATCAAGATGGCTAATTTCATTTTTTTTGTAAAAGATTGCCTTCAATGTAAAGGGCCACCAAACCTATTATAGACAATGTATTCTGATGCAGAGATCTGGTTTATTTTCATTTTGGATCATGGAATCCAATTCACATTATATTTCTTGAAACCTTTATTCTAGTTACTAAAAATTCAGATTCATTTATCTTACAGCAATCACAGACGGATGGGCGGAAAGAGAAAATGAGTGTAATTCTAGAACAATTGGCCAGATTTGTAGCCTTTAGCAGAATTAACCATAAAAATTGCCTGCATGTAATACTTGGCATGTCCCTTTTCCAGGTGGCTTAGATTTTAATCTTCACTATTTGCTTTCCAAGATGTCAGGCAGCACAGGTCCTCAAGAGCAAAGTGGTACCTACTGCCAAGGCAGTTTATAAGTCGCAGCAGATTCACATTAGCAGAAAGGGTCTTCTGTTGATCTGGAGGATCATATATGGCTTTTCACTAAATTTTTTTGGCATCCTCCCACCTTTCCAAGAAATTTGATTTTAATTGCTTAGCCCTCTTTTCTGTAACATCTCAGATTAGCTCTATAGCTGTTCCCTTATTGCTGCTGGCTTCAGTAAAGATCGACCCATTGCTCTCTGCTTTTTCTTGAATAATTTTCATTCCACTTTCCCTAAGAAGTCCTTTCCTATTCTTATTTTGATGTGCGTGTAGGAAGTACCTGCCTTTTCAGTTCACTATTGTATTCACAGCTCAAATCTGAACTCAGTTCCTCTGCCCCTATCAATGTCTGTTGCTGGTTTCCAGCCAAAGAGAAGTTTAAAGAATCCCTGGTATCAAGATTGGGAAATCTATTTTGGTTGATCTTTTTCTTCCATTTGTTCTTCTAAATCTTCAAATAGCATGGCATTGAGATGAGCCTTCATCATGTAACCTCCCTTTTCCAGAAAATATAGCTCAACATAGACTTTTTTTTCCTGGCAAATTTGATGTGGTGAAGCTAACGTTTAACATACAACTGGCACTAAATTGGGTTATGATGGTACATTTCCAATGACCTCTGAAACCTAGAATTTAAACTTCTAGACTTTAGCTTTTATGACATCTCTTCCACTGCCTCTATAATGTTGGGTTTCAATATGAAGACTTGATTTAAAAAGCTGGTCAAATAGTTGGGCTGTTATTAGTTATACTCTTTACTATTGTTTGAGTTATACAACTCTTTACTATTGAAGAGAAGGCTTAGGGTGGAATGCATGTCACAGTATGGAAGTCTGGCTCAATCTACAGAGCATCTGGTATGAGAGTCTGAGTGTCTCAAATGAAACATGATTACAGAAGAATGATGTTTGTAGTGCTATTACAATTGTCAGAATTGGATCTGGATAAAAGACAATTAATATTAATTTATATTAATTGTCTTATATTATTGGATATTAATTCAATTAATATCCAATATATGATTGGATATTAATCCAATCAGAATTGGATTGGATATAAGACAGTTGCCCACCTAAAGCCTGGGTTGAATGTTAAGTACCAAACAGTGTGGCCAGCAAGCTGATAGCAAAGGAGCTTAATTCTCAATAGTTTCTGCTAAAATGTGAAATGTGTTTTTCCAACAATTTAAATTTGATTGAGTTGGGTATCCACAGATACCTAAAGAACAAGAAGGAAGAAGGCTTGGTCAGGCCAATTTAACTAGAGTCTGCTGCAGTGAGAGCTTGTTCGCAGAGAAACATTCTAAATGGGGACAGTTGGTTATGGTGATCCTGCTTGGCAAAGATCTATAATAGTGACAAAAATCTACTTCAATGAGGCATGACTAATGTCTTTCTGGAACATTCTGAATAGGCTAATATGCAGATGCAGACCCCATGTGTGAAACATGGAGACCATGATGAAAAAAATGATGAGGTTCATTTGAGTGGACATTCCAGCTGCAATTTTCCATAACAGTCATAGAGAGAATTCACAATCAGAAAACCATTCATGTTAATTTTAAAAAATCTCTTCACACCATCCTTTGTTAAGCCTTAGCATAGCAATTACAAAACCAAACTGTGAATAATAGGATAATTCAGATATTATCTCTCCACAGACCTTTCTTAGCTTGCTTAATTGTGGTTTGTTCAGTAAGCTACAACTGACTGGGTTAACACACCACACTAAGCTATAAGCTACAGTTTAGAAATGGCTGGGTTCACATGATACACTTTCAAAATATACAAACAGGAAACAAAATCATATTTTGATTTAACACTATATGTGAACCTAGACATTGGGTGACTTCAAACAAGCCATTCTCCCACAAAAGCAATATTGTCCTGTCTGTAATCCGGCATTAATAGTGAATCCTCCTTACAACCATCAGTCCCTTTGGTTAGAATTCAGCAAAGCATTTTAGATTCTTGACATGCTGAAACTGGACAAGAGAATTGTCATAAATATGCAGTGGAAGTGGCTTCCCTAAAGGAGAAGATCTGACTCCTTTTCTAAAAGCAAAAAGATGGAGATTTAACTCAACTTCCAAAAGGGAGTTTTCTGTAACTCGAGAGCAATACAACAGAAGGTCCCTTTCCTCCGTGCTTCAGAAACAGACTGTAGAAATAAGAGAGCCTCTTTAAAAGAGTCTCTCCCTTTGAACTTGCTCTTTGGATAGTTAATATAATGACTGTTGGGATAACAAAGCCCCAAGACATTTCAAGCACCATAACCTCTGCCTCAAAAACAACTGGCAATTAATGCTGGTTTTTCAACACAGACATAACATGTTCCCAATACCTTGCACTGGTTAGCTGTCTTGTCTGCTGAGTTTATATGTTTATTGATAAAATTTGTATCCTGTTGAAGCTTCCTGATACTGCTCATGTGCTTTGTAAACATCAATCTATATGTCCTGTTCCCTTCCTTTCTTTGCTGTCTGGATGCTGGTTCCTTTAAATAACTCTTGTTTCTTATGTTCTGGTTACACAGGAATATGGCTAGGTCTGAAGCAAAAAACTTTTCAGGCACTTCCTATGCACAAAGGGAGAAAGGATTTGCACAGATTCATACTGATAATCGAAGCAACTATTTAGTGAATGGGGATAAAACTTTTCTTTGGCTGCTAAGGAAACATGCCATGATGTCAAACTCCATATAAGTGGTAATCACATGAAGCAAGAACCATATGGATTCAGCGAACTATCTTTACTGCTCATCAGGGATAAAACATAAATAAGAGTCAATTCCTACATAGAGTTATTGTGAGCCAATTAAGACAGAGTCTCTCTGAAACATTATCTTCCCATGACTCTTTGCTACCTCTTCTCACAGTAAATGAGCTCCTCCCCCACAACACTGCTTCCCACAGTTCTCACAACTGGGTATCTCTGATGCTTTGAAAGCTACAATGGAGACATCTGAATTTGGCTAATTATACTCACTTATTGTTGAGCATGGCCAGGCACAGCACTTTTATTTGCCAGAAGGCAAACCAACAAAGTTGATCTCGTCCATTCTTTATCTCCCTAGCATACTCATTTTTTCTGGACAGATGAACAAACTTCCAAAAAAGCACTAGCTGGGAAGACTGTGCAGAGCTTCGGGTGCAAAGGAAAAGGAAGGTTTGGAATGTGGACAAAGCTGTGCATGTAGCACTTGTTGATCTCACTTAAATCAACTGCATTTTCTCCTGGAATTACGCGGTTGTCATCTGCATTTATAGTATAATTCTGGGAAAAGATGTTTTTGGCTTATGTGCATGCTCTGAATTATCTTTTTCCTTCTGAATCTAAAATGATAGATAACTCCACTGAGTTGCAGCAATCACCACTTTTATTTTTAAAATAATCTGTGATATTTATGTAGAATCTAGAGGAATTCTAAGACAGAAAGATAAAGTTAGGGACTGGCAGTTGTCTATGTCAGTTTACTATTTAATATTTTAAATTAAAGGAATATTTATAATAAAATTAGTTAAGATGCAGAACAGCTTCTACTTGTGATGTAATGATAAGTATAAGCTTTGACAATATATATTAAAGATTTATAATAATTAATGTAGCTGTATTTCCCTTCTATATCTGCTCTGCCTACTTAATTTTGGTTTTTATCTCAAAAAAAATCATTCAGATATAACAGGGACTTCAAACTAGATTTTTTTAAGTAGCGATCTGGTGCTTAGAAATTCATAATTATAAATTTAAAAAGCTAGAATTAATTTGACAGGCCTTTGGAGAGGAAAAATAAACCCCGTTCAAATATATCTATATATAGTGAACTTCTAACCATCATGTTGGTGGGGCACAGTGGCTGAGCAGTTAGGACACTGGGCTTGTCAGCCAGAAGGTCAACAGTTTGGCAATTTGAGGCCCAAGCACAGCCACAAAATGGGGTGAGCTCCCATTACTTGCTCCAGCTCCTGCCAACCTGGCAGTTTGAAAGCATGCAAAAATGCAAGTAGATAAATAGGTATCATCTTCGGTGAGAAAAGTAACCATTCTGTATACCTTTGTGTATAGTCATGCCAGCCACATGACTAAAGAAGTGTCTCTGGACAACACTGGCTCCCTCACCTGTGAATCACAGCCCCCTAGAGTTGGCCACAACTGGCAGGGGAAATCTTTACCTTTAACCATCATGTTAGGTTTAAATAATGTTTCTTTTACTATAATAAAAGGCAGTTTGTCTTAAATACATAATTTAAAATGCTGTTTTAGATCTATGCCAATAGCCAACCTGCAGCATAAGATGTTGTGTTACTGTGGGAGTTAGATGAGACAGGAGAGGAATGAGAGCCAGTTTGGTCTAGTGATTAAGGAAACAGATTAGCAATGGGGAGATTGTAAATTCTAATCCCATCTTAGCCATGAAAGCAGCTGGGTGACCTTGGGCCGGTTGCTCTTTCTCAGCCCAACTCATCTCACAGAGTTGCTATTATGGGGAAAAGTTGTTTATAAAAATAATAAAAGGGTATACAAAATACATAAATAATATATGCTGATATAATGACCATTTGGAATTCATCTTGCTTTTCTTGTAAATGAGAAACTGTACTAATTTCTCATTTTAATTCTGATGAATACCATTAATGGCTCTCAGATTGCAGAACTTGATCTGAAGTTTTGGAGTCTTCTCCAGAGGATATGTTGAATCATATATTAAAACCAAAGATCTGCTCTTACGGAATAAAGAAGGGTGGCTGCCATTTACTTACATGAGTTTCAACTTATTTCACATTAAATTGGGACTCTTGGGGGGGAAATGGAGGGGGCACCAGTACTGAATGCAAGAATGCCATGTCATCAAAAAAAATTATCAGAAAGAAACACACTGCTTGATAGAAGCCTTGCCACATCTGTAAATCTTAAACCTATGATTTGCTTCAAAATAATCAGGGAATTCTTACAACTGACACTGAAAGATAAGAATGCTACTTTTCTTTGCATATGTGTTTCAGCTATATAAATATTTATTTTTGAGGAATGTCACAAACATTTTATTATAAGTATAAACCTGAATTAATTTGTACTGTCTTTGGATATACTAATGATGATTAGTGATACAAATAATAACATGACTCAGATTTAAGAATCCAGATAGGTTACTAAAACTGAACTGTCACTTTTGGGCAGCTGCAGTTCCAGACTTTTAGCATTCATTTTCTCGTGTTACATTTAGTTTAGGCAGATTTGTATACATGAATATTCTCATTTTTACAAAGGAAATATCTGATGATAAATATATTAGGGGTTACAATAGGAATAAGGTATTGAGATAAATTGTTATGATGCTAGCTTGAGAATTTGGGGTCCTCAAAGGGAAAAGATTACAAGTTGAATGGAAAAGGAAAAGACAATAACATTTTTGTGCTGTGTCATCCAAATTTGTTGGTTATTTCCTTGTTTTTATCATAGTGATGAAGCAAATTAAACCTTGGCTTGTAATTTTTCTAGTTCAAATAAAAATAGTGCAGCCAAGAAAATAATGGCAAAATCATTAAAGACAGGATATTAGCCACTGGCCAGAAGAAGCAGCAGAGAGGTGTGGATGAAACCTAAAGCTGTCACTTTCACTCCAACTTAGAGAGATGGATTATTTTATGCATCCTGATTGGAAGTCATATGCAATCTACAAGCAGATGATCTAGTCAAAAGATGCTTTCCTCTTGTCAGTTTTTCTCAGCCTGAAAAAAAATGAAAAGAAGGTTGACCTTGACAAAAAGGAAGGAACATTTAGAGAAAGAAAAGACTGGGCATATGGACAATAAATAATTCCCAATGTATGTTCTGTTTCTCAGATCTAGTATGTGGCCTGAGAGGTGTCCAGTAGTAGAGAATTCAGCACATGTCATCACACAGGAGACCAACCTACAAAACATATTTGTGTCTTAAGGCCACAGCAAATTAGGTAGTACCATATTTATTGGAAAGAAAGACAATTGCCCTCATAAAGGAAGATCAGGTAGAAAAATTAATTTTCTTGAAAACTTCCAGTGATGGAGCATCCACAATTTCAGGAGGCAAACTATTCCATTGTATAATAAATAGCTTTCACAGTCAGGAAATTCCTCCTTACATCTCTCACTGTATAACTTCTACCATGGGTTCTTTTCTTACTCTCAAGTGCCAAAGAAAATTAATCTACTCCTTCTTCTCTGTGATATCCCATCATGTACCAAAAGACTGCTACCATATCTCCCCTTAGCCTTCTCTTCTTTAAGCTAAACAAACCAAGTTCCTTAATAGCACTTCAAAGCACTCTTCTAAGTTCCTTAACATCTTTTTTACTATGGTGATCAGAAATGGATACAGTATTCCAGATATTGTCTGAACAGTGCAGCATAGAGAGGTACTATCACTTCATATGATTTTGACACTTCGCCTCTATTGATACAGGTAGTCCTTGACTGCCAAGCATAATTAAATTCAGAATTGTAATCATAAGTCATTGCAGTCATAAGTTGAAGCACCACATGACCAGAAGTAATTTTCTAGCCTTTTTCATGGTGGTCATTAAGTGAATGCTAAGGCTGTTAAGCAAATGTGGTGGTTGTTAAGTGAATACCGCAATTATTAACTGAACCCATTTATTTGAATGACCATTTTTTCAATCAGCAAAAAATGTCAGAAACTGGCAAAAAAGATTGCAAATTGTGGTCAAAATTGTAGAATACCATAACAGGTTGTAAAGCTGACTCACCGAACATGCAATCATGTGACAGTGGCAGAGGGCAGTGTGACCATTTAAAATGGCCACGAGTGCATTATGGCCTGTAAAGAACCCATTCTGTTGTCATTGCAACTTTACATTCATAAAGTTCAAAGTGAGGACAATTTGTACAGTCAAAAACTATGTTTTTTTGACAACTGCAAGTTGGTTTATCCTTAATCTGTGGTCTATCAAGATCCCCAGATGTTTCTCACAAATACTATTGCTAAGCCAGGTACCACCTATCTTGTATAGTACCTATGCATTTGATATTTCCTGTTTAAGGGCAGAATATTACATTTCTTAACAAAGAACAGCATTTTGATGGATAGGACCAAATATTAAATTTATCAAGTTCCTTTTGAAACCTGAGCTTATCTTCAGGAGTACTAGCAAAATCCTCTCCCCATTTTATTTACTTTTATCTGGCTCAAGAGTGATATCTTCAGCACAAAGAACACTGTAAAACAAAAGTAAACAATAAATGGAGAAACAAGTTCCACAAACTTCCAGAAACCAAAATCTTATTTTGATATCTCCAGAAAATTCAGTGTGGATTTTGAGTTAAAATGAATGAACTTGCACACTACTTTAAGTGATAGTTTATTAAAAAAAATTACACATGATTAGGTTTATGAGATATGCTAAGCCATAAGTTTATAAAATAAAAAACTATCAATTGAATTGATACAGCATGCTAAACCAAAACAAGGTAGCTATATGAACCAGACCACATTTATATTTTGATTGATATCCACTCCCAGTTAGGAGAGCCTGATAGCAAGACAACCTATTGCCAGTTTTGTAATATCATTTACAAGGTCTCTAGTTAATCTTGGCAGATCTCAGAAAACCTAAACAGGATTGGGCTGCTTGATTAGCACTTGGAGAAGAGACCACCAAAAATTTGAGGGTTGTAGACTGGGAAGTCAAAAGAACATTTCAGAATGCAGCAATGGCAAACCACTTTCATCTTGTAGCCAAGAAAATAACACCAATAACTGATTTCAACTCAAGGAGATCTTAATTCATGACTAGGAGGGACATAATTTATTCCCCTTCCATCATTCTCTGTCTATATATCTATATATGCATACACACAGATGCACACACACACCTATACCTATGTTGTTGTTCAATCATGCAGTTGTGTCGGACTCTTCACAACCCCATGGACTGCAGCATGCCAGGCCTCCCTGTCCTACACTGCTTCCCAAAGTCTGCCCAAGCCCACACCCATCACTCTGACTATACTATCTAACCATCTCATCCTCTGCTGTCCCTTTCTCCTTTTGCCTTCAATCTGTCATTATGGTCTTTTCCAATGAGTCCTCTCTTCACATTAGATGGCCAAAGTACTGGAGCTTCAGTATCTGTCCTTCTAATGAATAGCCAGAATTGATTTCCTTGGTAGTTTGAACATTCTTTTGCACTGCCCTTCTTTGGGATTGGAATGTAAACCATTTTCCAATCCTGTGGTCATTGTTGAGTTTTCCAAATTTGCTGGCATATTGAGTGCAGCACTTTCACAGCATCTTCTTTTAGGATTTAAATAATTCAGCTGGAATATCATTACCTTTGCTAAATTTTTTGTTAGTAATGTTTCCTGAATCCCACTTGACTAAACCTATACTATATCTATACACTCATACAGAGGTAAAGTTCTCCCCTGCCAGTCACAGGCAGTGAGCATCTCCATTTCCTAGCCAAAAAGCCAGTGTGTCCAAAGATGCTTCCGTGGTCATGTGGCCAGCATGACCATACGTCAAGGCACATAGGCACTGTCACCTTTCCCACCAAAGGTGGTACCTATTTATCTACTTATATTTTTACATGCTTTCAAACTGCTAGGTTGGCAGGACTTAGACAGATAACAGGAGTTACCCCCATTACATGGTGACTCTTGGGTCTTGAACTCAAGCTGCTGACCTTCCAGACAACAAACCCAATGTCTTAACCACTCACACCACTATATCTCACATACACACACACATATGTGTGTGTGTGTATGCTGTATATATATAAATAGTATGTGTGTGTACACACACAACATATGCAGTACTGTGCAAAAGTCTTACGCCACCATTTGATTGGTTGTTTTAGCAATGATATAATGACCATATACAATTATGTCTCAGTCTCTTTATTAGAGTACAACCAGAAAATACATGACATTTTACATGCAGTATTCAAAACAGGAAAAAGCAGAAAAAACAGCTTCCACTGGCTAAAGTGGCAAGTATTTAGTACTGACTATTTAATACTAACTTTTGCCTAAAGAAGCCATTTTGTTCTGAAAATTGTGTTTAAATTTTGTGTACATATTTCCTGTATCTTAATACAGAGACTTAAAAATAATTATGGATAGTCATTAAAACTTTGCTAAAACAAGTGGGTGGTAATCTGAGACTTTTGCACAGGACTATTCTGAAAAGTATCGTGGACAACTATATTGAAAAGCAAAATTGTATTTCTTTACAATGCTCAAATTCATTTGCAGAATTGATTGACCATTTTCTTTTTCCTAGGATGACAGTGAGTGATTGGCCAAAGTTCACTCCTGGTTACATGCAAATGCAGACCTTCACATCTCCTGTTTGGTAGAAATAATGGTATGTAAGAAAGACTTTGAGAAATGGGGTGAAGAGATGCTGCCTAGGGAATGATCAGATAAGAAAGGATACAGCCCACAGCTGCATAATAGGCAGAGAAAGAGGCTTAGAATGGATCCTCTATAACTCTCAGGATGTAAAAGAAATGGTGGAACATTTGTACTTTTGACTTGCAAGATTCTGTTACTGTAGCCTTACAATAAAATATTAGTAGCTCATCTGGTCTATTTCCTGTCTGATATATTTGGGAAGGTTGATAGGAAGCCAGCAAAGATTGCAATTGGTGATAATGTGACATCCTTGCTTAATGACCAGAGGTAATTTGCTTAACAACAGCAACAGGACGTGCTGGAATTTCTGTCGCTAAATGGTATGGCCATATGACATCACACTTGTGAAGGCTGGTTTATACTTCTCAGCAAGTGTGCATAAGTATTGATGCATATCTATGCAGCATAGCGGTTTTTGGGTAAGCAGAGGTCGCAGATGATTGCAGACAGTCGAACGTGCGCATCTCTCAAATCTCAACTGCACATTGTGTGGAGGTGCATATCCTGTGTGCGGATTGATTCCTGTTGGGAGGTGGGTGGAAGGCAACTTTTATTGTTTGAGTGCCCACTAGGGCATGAATGGGACAGCTGTGCAACTGTCTCCAAACGGCAGTTGTGGATGTTTACAGATGGGCACTTGTGGAGAAGCATAAACCAGCCTTAAGGTCACATTGCTTAGCAACAGAAATTCTGGTCCCAATTTGCCTTTGTTAACCAAGACTACCTGTAACAAATTATCTCAGATTCTATATTGACACAAACCACTAACTTTATAGTAATTTTATGTGTAACATTATAAAATAGCAGGAAGTTTCATTAAAAGAATGATATATATTTATGACAGGCTATGTGAAGCAGGTATTCTGTGCCTTGGTGATTCTCATCAAAGTCAAGTGAATTTTACTTGAAAATGTAAAATGACTCCATAGCTTAGAATGAGGGGTTGGTTCTTTGCTGAGGTGCTTTGATATCTTTTTATCAAAGTTGAATGCCTTTTCAAAGTCTTACACAATCCTAGATGAATATTTTATTGGAAAACAACAAATCTATTTAATAACTTCACATAATGGCCAGTAGCATTTCTGACTATGAATTCTGCAGGATCTACAGTGGCTGATTTTTTTTAATAAGAACCACTTAAAAGAAAGATGTCTGGGATTAAGAATACAAGCATGAGGTGAGAGAACTGACATTCCCATCCTCTTTACCTTCAGCGCATCTAAGTCCTACTTGAATATACACTATATTTTTCTCCTTGCTCTGAACAATTCATTTCTCTGATCAGAGGTAAGCATGGGGAGGGGGGACCCCATAATGGGCCTGAGAAAAGATCTGGAGATTTTTGCCCACATCCCCATCAAATTTGACAGCAGTTCTGATAGCTTTCAACTGGCTGCATAATGCCTCTAGAAAAGTATCATGCAATGTGTTTTAATTATGCAAGCCTGCACTTGCTCAAATAACTGCCATAATTCTTCTTGAAATCCTAGCTGTATCAGTTCAAAGCAGCTCATTATATCTTCTGGTTGCCCTGGAATGGTTTTTGAGCTGTTTCTGAATTTTACCAGCAAACTTAAATATAGTACCAAACAAGTTTGACAGCAACTATTACCTAGATATATAGAATGTATAAATCAAAACTAAATGCTTTATGTATAACTAGTGTTCAATAATAAAAATATATATCATTTCAAATTTTGAAAGTATTAAAATTATTATATCAGTTTTCTATGGAGAAAACCAAGCGTGCTTTGAGGGTACCATAGTTGCCAGATGGCCCTATCCCTTTCTTTTTTCTTATATTCTTTGCTTTCCAGTTCTGTGTAGGCTAAGTTCTCAAGGGACTATTCTAAGGAAGAATCTTTGTCCCTTATGAATTCACTTTGTTTTTAACTTCTACAAACTTCAGAATCTCTGAGCATGCTGATATACCATTTTTCTCTCTGACTATAATTACACAGAGATTGCTATTTAAAAAAAATAGGAACACTTCCATTTCTTATTTGGAACTTCACAAAGAATATACTTTCCCTTGGATCCTGCTTCATCAATGGTATGGTCATGACAGAAGATCTTAGTGACTGCTCTAAGTATGGAACTTCTAACAACAAAAGTTAGTCTATTCTCTTCCTTTCCTCTGTGATAAAAAACTCAATTGTTTAGTCATAATGACAAATGTAGCTGAAAACACCACATAGGATATAAGCTGTGTAAATATCCCCCCCACAAAAAAGGGAGAGGCAAAAGTCATGTAAAGCCCTATACAAAGAGGAATGACAATGCAAAATCTGTAATCTCTCAGCACTTAAGCGAAGGTGGACTGTATATATCATATATACTAAAACTTATTTTGTCTGAATATGATGAAACGTACTTTCATCAAACTGGAAGAATATCATGTAGCATAATAAGGTTTAAATACTGTATCTATTAACTTTATTGCAATAAGAAAATATTGATATCCAGAAATGACCTATCGTCATGAAGAACAGATGTGTGCCCATATACACCCAACTGCTTTGCTGTACTCCCCTTCCCACCTGAAGCTATCATGCCACTCTAAACTGTGTGCTCTATGTATACTGCATGCAGAACAGGTCAACCGCTATATTCTTGGCCAGGCAGTTTAACAACATTCCGAGGGCTGCGACTGGTGATTCTCTCAGCTGAAATTCCAGCCCATCCCAACCTCATCCATCATGTAAGAAGTCTCCTTCAATAACTATGCATAAAATTCTTGTTATTCTATGCCTCGCTTTTTCCCCACTGTCTTGTCAACTGGTTTTGTTTTTAATTTTTAATTTATTAAAGCAATGGGTTGATTGGTCAGTTTGACCTACTGACTATAGCTGGCAGCAAAGTGTGCTTGTATCTCTTAGCTACCCTCTAGCATTTGTCCAAATTTGTGCAGCTGAGATACAACTGCTGCTATGAAGAACTGGAGTCTGATAAAGATGTTAACTGTGGGGAGAGGCTGTGGGACATGTAAGTTACCCTAAGAAGATGAGGAAAGGAAGCAAATACCCAGTTTTCCCTGGGAGCTAAGATGACAGGGAAGGGCAGGCTACAAAAGTCCTTTCAATTACAAATCTTATAAAAGGGATGAGGTACAGTAGCCAGCTTCAGGGTTTCTTGGTCTAGATCTACCAGTTAACCAAACTATTTAATTTCTACTTAAAAAATTAGTTGTGGAAGCCCAAATTGTGGTCTAGCTTGCAACCACATGTAATATGGGCAGAGAGATAGTGACTAGACTGAAAGGACTGCTGCCACAAAAACCAAACAAAGCCAACTGCTGACATAAAGACACAAGACTGCTGGCATGAAGCATCTCATCTCAGGTTGTTTCTCCAGTGCTCATCCATGCACTGTATAATGTTTGCACCATGTTAGGGCAGGATATTAAGAACAATATTGTATTTCCATACCTCAATATCTTAAGTCATCCTTAGATTGCCTTAGCTATAAGTGGACAATGAGATATCGGCTTAGGTACAAGGATATGAGAGGTATTATAGTTACTTATAGGGCAAGGAAGCTATATGAATTTGCCCTATAAGTAACTATAGTACCTCTCATATGACTGTTTGATTACTAGAAACAATACCATCAAATATTCATTGGAATTATGCTCTGGGAATGTGATTTTTAGTTGAAGGAGTTCAGAGCTAGATTGGTAATGTAATTCTTAAAGAAGTAGATTTTACTCCTGCTAGTTCTCACAAGAACACAAAAAGTCTGTTTAACCTAAAGAAATGTGTTTCAAACTTGGCAATTCCCAGAATTTCCCAGCCTGCAAGCTGGGAATTAAAGTCCACATATCTTAAAAGGTGCCAGGTTAAAAAATACACTGACCTATAAAAAGTGATTTCCAGATATTTTACTGGATAACTCAATCTCAACATGTTTGTATTTTTTCTTATCAGCATCTATTTTCCCTGCAGAGATTCTGTGCAATTCAGTTACATTGTACAGTTGTTTTTGGACAGTTCAATCACTACCAGTATCATCTGTCCTTTATCACATTTCAGGGGTTTGCTTCCAAGTGCATTATCTGAAGCCAAACATGCAACACGGTTTGATGGCCTTTCAAATTATTAGCCAATAAAAAAAGTTCTAAAATGTTGGGACATTCTAAAACAAAAATGATGTTATTTAAAGTTTAAAGAATTTCTGTAACGTGGACTATATTTAGAATTAACTAATTTCACAATTGTTTTACAGTATTACTTTTAAATGTTGTTTCATAACAAGAGATTAATAGAACTATAGCTGTTACAAAAAGCCTTCAAAGGTCATTTTGCATTAAATAACCCGCTATTAGTCAAGTGACTAGGAATTCTGTATAGGTTTATCACCAGACAGAGAAGAGAAAGATTACAGAGAAATTATGGTTATTGGTTAAGTTGACTCCATATCACTTTCTACTCTGAAACTGTAGATTCTATTTTTAAGTATTGTTTATTGTTATTATAAAACACAAGTAATATATTATTTGAGTACTGTGATATTTATATAGTGTTGAATGAAGTTTATTAACACGTGGATGGTTTAAATAACTTAAATATATTTAAAGATAAAAAAACATTTGTCACTATTAACTGTGATTAGTTAATATTTGTAAGTACATGCTTAAATTTTAGAACTGAGTGTAACATTGATAAACAAAAAGTTCCTATCTTAGGCTTAATACTTCCCCAAGTATTCTTATGTACAAAGACCCAAGAATCCCCAATTCTCCATTGCATTGTTACTTATTTTTGTTTACACATATTTGAAAGAAGTTAAAAACCATTTTTCTGACTTCCCCCTTCTTGTCTCTTGACCACTTTACAGTGTTTATATAGCATTTAAGCCCCTTAGAAATAGCACTACCATTTTTTATATTTGTCTTTCTGTATAATATATTGTATTCTTGTTTTAATTTGGTTAAACTTCTGTTGTGATTTTGTATATGTTGTGTGTGTACATGCATGTGGTACACACATCTTTGAATCAGTTTTGATTCCTGGAGACTGTCTGGACTAGTCCCTGTGGTTTTCTAGGCACGATTTCAGAAGATGTTTGCCATTACTTTTTCCAAGGGCTGAGAGAGAATCTAAAACCACTCACAAGTTGGCTTGTGCTGGTGGCAGGACTAGAACTCACCATCTGCCGGTTTCTAGGCTGATTCCGTAACTATTACACCAAGCTGGCTCTCTGTTGTAAATATATGCTATTAATTTGACCATTGCTGCACATATTACAAATCTAGGTTCTCAATCATATATCTTCAGATTGAAGAAGAAATTGTGTCTTTCTTAAAATCTAATATTTGGGTAGAGCTATAGATTTCTGGACACAGAAATGAATCTGTAATTAATTTCTTCTCAGCAGAAAGAGAATTAAGATCTGTAGAACAGAAGGGCTGTATATGAACCTTTGGCATAATAAGCTCTATTTGCAATTTGGAAAAAGGAAGAAACAGGAATTATTTCTCCATTAAACTCATCAAGACTTTTAGCAAATGCTTTACAACTCTCAGAAACTTAGAGAAAAAAATCAGTGAGAGTTGGTGTTGACTTTCTCTGCTAACCGAGGATTAATTTATTCATCCAGACTTTTATATCACTTTGTGTACTATTGTACATAAAATATATTGTATTTTATATCAGTTTGTGTATTGTTGTGGTTGTTATAATGCTGATATAAAATTTAACTTGTTAAATGATGCGAGGAGTTATTGGAAATGATAAAAGAACAGTAAAAAGTTGTTGAAAATCATTTGGGAAAAACTAAAAATCTATGCAAAAGTGAATTGACAGGACAAGTTGCAAGAAATCTTTCTCTCTTGGCATTCTTTGTGGATCCCTATAGAAGAAGGACCCCCCAGTGAGGCACCACCTTGCGTGGTTGGGGGGCTGGTATGCTCTGAAGAAGATGAGAGCTCTGAAAGAGGTTCAACCATACTGGATAGGTCTCATCAGAGGAGCCAGACAAAGAGTGTCTCCCCCCTATAAAAATATGAGAA
>JANHZU010000480.1:213825-228096 GCA_032468055.1 Acrochordus granulatus
CATTAGAAAAGACTGTGATGCTGGAAAGGATTGAAGGGAAGAGGAGAAGGGGACGGCAGAGGATGAGGTGGATAGATAGCATTGTCAATGTGATGGGTGTGGGCTTGGGAAGACTCCGGGAGGCAGTGCAGGACAGGGGGGCCTCACTTAATACAGTCCATGGGGTCATGAAGAGTCAGACATGACTGCGCGACTGAACAACAACATGGGTTATACACATTTTTTCAGTCAAATTTTGGTAGCCTAAATAAAACGCTATAAAATAAATCTTGACTATTTTATATACATCATCTCCTAGACCTACTGACCTTAAAAGAAAAAGATAGTAAGAGTAAAAAAATTCTAGCCTATCACACAAACCAGGAATTTGCCCATCACATACTGGCTAATTGACAGAAGACAAAATAAAATGACTGTGGTTAAGAGATTTCTACAACAGTCAACTGTTCCGTTTGGTGCTGTTGTATGGCACCAAAGTGAGTTTTATCACTGTTAATGTACTTTCAGTTTTAACTCTAATAATATAGTGAAAGGTGACAGCCCTTTAGGTAATATGCGTGGTTCTACATTTCAGTGATTTGAGATGGAGAAAGGTTCTGGGCCTGGAAATGAGCTGAGGGCCACCTTCAAATTAAGCTCCAAGCGTGGGCCAACTACAAAGTGAAGGACATTTCACTCAAGAATGACCTTAGTTTTATCTTAGCTGAAGCCATTTTGGGTTATTAATTTGCATCAAAGACAGCAGCAATATTATATGCAGTTTTGAAAAACAGGATTGCCTTTCAGTTCTTAGGTGTTAAATTCTTTTAGCATCTCTTATGAAGAGAATATTCCCAGCTTGGGTAAATTAGAGGAAAATGTGGCTTCAGAACAAATGTTCAACCAGTTCAATAAAGTTTAAGTTACAACAATTACAGGATGCCTTGTTTTCCATTTGCCATCCCAACTGAATGACAGATTTACTTCTAGTTTTCAAGTCAATGTGTACTAAGCAAGTAAATTAGTGTTGCTGTGAATTTACAGAAACATATATACTACTGCTATTGGGATCTGGGTTAGATTATTACAAAATGTTGAACATTAATCTGCTTTTGAGAAGCGTCTAAAAACATCAGCTGCACTACCAAAATCTGCTATTCATTGTTGTTCAGTTGTTGAATTGTGTCTGACTCTTTACGACCCCATGGACTACAGCATGCCAGGCCTCCCTGTCCTCCACTATTTCCTGGAGATTGCTCCAATTCATTGCATCAACCATCTCACCCTCTGCCATCCCCTTCTCCTTTTGCCTTTAATCTTTTCCAGCATCATGTTCTTCTCTAATGAGTCCTCTCTTTGCATTAGGTGGTCACAATTTTGGAGCTTCAGCTTCACTACCTGTCCTTCTAATGAACAGTCAGGGTTGATTTCCTTTAGGATTGACTGATTTGATCACTTTGCAGTCCAAGGGACCCAAAATAGTCTTCGCCAGCAGCACAATTTGGAGGCATCAATTCTTTGGCGCTCAGCCTTCTTTATGGTTCAACTTTTATAGCTATACATTATCACTGAGGAAAAACATAGTTTTGACTCTACAAATCTTTGTCAGCAAGGTGATGTCTCTGCTTTTTAATATGCTGTCTAGGTTTGCCATCGCTTTCCTCCTAAGGAGCATCTGCAATCTCCCAATCTCCCAAGGGACATCTGCAATCAGGGCTGCAATCACTACCTGCAGTGATCTTGGAACCCAAAAAAATATAATCTGTCACAGCTTCCATTTCTTCCTCTTCTATTTGCCAGGAAGTGATGGGACCGGATGTCATTATTTTAGTTTTTTAATGTTGAGTTTCAAGCCAGCTTTTGAACTCTCCTCTTTCACCTTCATCAAAAAGCTCTTTAGTTCCTCTTCATTTTCTGCCATTAGAATGGTATCGTCTGCATATCTGAGATTATTGATATTTTTCCTGGCAATCTTAATTCTGGCTTGTGATTAATCCAGCCCAGCATTTTGTATCAGGTATTCTTTGTTCCATGTCTAGTTCTAACAGATGCTTCTTGATCTGAATACAGATTTTTCAGGAGACAGATAAAGAGGTCTGGTACTCCCATCTCTTTTAGAATTTGCCAGTTTGTTATGATCTACACAATCAAAGGCTTTAGCACAGTCAATGAAGCAGAAATAAATGTTTTTCTGGGGCTCCCTTGCTTTCTCCATGATCCAGCAAATGTTGGCCATTTGATCTCCAGTTCCTCTGCCTCTTCAGTACCGAGCTTGTATTTCTAATAGTTTGCAGTTCACATATTGTTGAAGCTTAGCTGATAGTATTTTGAACATAACCTTGCTAGCATGTGAAATGAGCACAATTGTATGAATTGAATGAGCACATTTTTTGGCATTGCCCTTCTTTGGGATTGGAATGTAATCTGACTTTTTCCAATTCTGTGGCCACTGTTCCAAATTTGCTGGCATATTGAGTGCAGCACTTTAACAGCATCATATTTTAGGATTTTAAGAAGTTCAGCTGGAATATCATCACCTCCATTAGTTTTGTTCTTAGAAATGCTTCCTAAGGCCCACTTGATTTCACACTCCAGGACTTCCAGCTCTAGGCCAGCAACCACACTATCACGTTTATCTGGGACATTTAGCTCTTTCTTGTACTGACCTTCTGTGTATTCTTGCCATCTCTTCTTGATCTCCTCTGCTTCTATTAGGTCTCTATCATTTTTGTCCTTTATCATGCCCATTTTTGCACAAAACGTTCCCTTCATATCTCCAATTATCTCTTGAAGAGATCTCTAGTCTTTCCCAGTCTATTGTTTTCTTCTATTTCTTTGTACTGTTTATTTAAGAAGGCCTTCTTATCTCTCCTTGCTATTGTATTCAGTTGGGTATATCTTTCCCTTTCTCCCTTGACTTTTGCTTTTCTCTTTTCTCAGCTATTTGTGAAGCATCATTAGATAGTCACTTTGTTTTCTTGCATTTATTTTCCTTTTGGATGGTTTTAATAGTTACCTCCTATACAATGTTATGCACCTCTGTCCATAGTTCTTCAGGTACTCTGTCTACCATATCTAATCCCTTAAATCTATTTGTCATCTCCACTATATATTCATAAGAGATATGAATGAGGTCATACCTAAATGGTCTAATGGTTTTCACTGCTGTCTTCAATTTAAGCCTGAATCTTGCAATAAAAAGCTCACGATCTGAGACATAGTCAGCTACAGGCCTTGTTTTTACTGAGGGTTTTGAGCTTCTCCATCTTTGGCTGCAAAGAATATAATTAATCTGATTTTGGTGTTGACCATCTAGTGATGTCCATGTGTAGAGTCATCTTTTGGGTTATTGTTTGCTATGACCAGCATGTTCTCTTGATAAAACTCTGTTAGCTTTTGCTCTGCTTCATTTTGTCCTCCAAGGCCAAACCTGCCTGTTACTCCAGTTAACTTCTGACTTCCTACTTTAGCATTCCAATTCCCTAGGATGAAAAGGACAGCCTTTTTTGGTGTTAGTTGCTAGAAGATATTGTAGGCCTTCATAGAACCAGCCAACTTCAGCCTCTTTGGCATCAGTGGTTGGGGCATAGGCTTGGATTACTGTGATATTGAATGGTTTGCCTTGGATTTAAATGAAGATAATTCCATCATTTTTGAGACTGTATTGCTTTTCTACCCTTTTATTGATGATGATGGCTACTCCATTTCTTCTAAGGGATTCTTGTCCACAATAGTGTATATAATGGTCATCTGAATTAAATTCACCCATTCCTGTCCTCTTTAGTTCACCAATTCCCAAGATGTCAATGTTCAATATTGCCGTCTCATGTTTAACCACATCCAGCTTCCCTTGATTCACAGATCTTACATTCCAGGTTCCTATGCAATATTGTTCTTTACAGCATTGGACTTTCCTTTTACCTCCAGACATATCCACAGCTGAACATCCTTTTGGCTTTGGTCCATCCACTTCACTCTTTCTGGAGCTATTTGTAGTTGCTCTCTGTTCTTCCCAGTAGCATATTGGACATCTTCTGACCTAAGGAGCTCATCTTCTGGTGTCATATCTTTATGTTTTTGATACTGTCCATTAGGTTTTCTTTCCAAGGATATTGGAGTGGATTGCCATTTCCTTCTCTAGTGGATCATGTTGGGTGAGAATTTTCCTCTATAACCTGTTGATCTTGGGTGGCACTGCATAGCATAGCTCATAGAAAAGAACAGGAGAAATCCTTCCACAAACATTTAAGTTTTCAGACCTAATTACCTGAAAGAAAGTAACTTGTCACTGGGACTAGATTTGATTATAGATATTCTACAAGTGTATGGACAATACATTTTCAATATTAAATTGTTGAACTGCAGAGTGTCCATTCCAAATTCAAATGTAATACCTTTGAAATTCAATGTCTTAAAAGTTTGTTCTAAGCACTAAGCTCCATAAGTCCAAGATAATACAGCCTCTGTTGACTCTAGAGCATATAAACTAGTGGATGACAGACAAGTCTGCATGGCTAAATTAATCTTTCGGCAAGACTTAAGAAATAAAGACTTAGCACTAAAAAACAAAACAGGAGACTGTGAGTTCTAGTTCCATCTCAGGATGAAAGCCAGCTGAGTGACTTTGGGTCTGTCACATTCTCTCAGCCTAACTCATCTCACAGGATTGTTGCTGTGGGGAAACTTGGAGGAGGAAGAAGTATTAGGTATATTTGCCAGTTTGAATTATTTATAAAAATAATTTAAAAAATACAAAAAGCACAATACATTCCTTTCTAGAAATCACAATAATGCAATAAAATATATAAATGGCATTAATTTGAATATCCAATGGATACCCCTAATAAGATTATTCACATTAAATTTCACAAGCTTTGCTCTCTCATGGGGTCATTCAGCCTGCACTCACGAATCTTCTATTTCAAGCTGTGTTTTGGATAGATCCAATCAGTTAAGCAAGCAAGAATTCACCCGTTATCCCACAAGAGGAAGTAGAGCAGATCTATTGTCCCATAAGTACTCAAAACACTGGGAAATCAAGAATTAAGAATGTAAGTTTTCAATACTGTTACAGAGACAGAACTATGGGAATTTCAATGGGAAAAGAATTAAATTCACCTCAAACATTATACCTAGAGAGAACTGGCTTAAGATGTTTTATTGCTAGTACCTTATCCCAGTCATGATTGCTAAAATGAGTGGCTCCTTTCCCTTGAAATGCTGGAAATGCAATGGTGGCATACATATATGGTGGCAAAGCTCAACAATGTGGAAATTAATTCATTACAGAATAGAACACATGTTAAAAGTTGTAATCATTTCAAACTAAGTTATTATTAGTTTTCACCAAATCACATACCCTTTAAAAACTGAACTGGCATATATATGCTAACAGCTGCAAGAATTTTATATGCTCTTTATTGGAAAAGATCTCTGATTCCTCTATAGAATAATAGTTAATTAAATGGTGGGAATATGCTTCAATATCTAGGGTAACTTCATATCTAAAGTATAAATCTGAGATATGTTTTAATCTTATTTGGAAATCATTTCTGCACTTCAATTCTTTGCATGGAATTTTGCTGCACCCTAACATGGATTTTAGAGTTTCATCAGCCATATAATGTTCACATTATTTGCACTGTTTTCTTAATGAATTTATTACTATTTATAACATTGACTCTTATTGAATTTAAACTATTTTATAGTTCAATAGAAATATTTATTGACCAGAAATTGCATATGAAGTGTTTCATAGTACTCTAAATTGTTAATGGTGTATTAGATATATCAGTCATATGATATCTTCAATCTGTTACCCATAATTTCTGCATTATATTTTCTAAATTCCTTTAAATGTAGATTTGTATTAATTTTATTATTTTTAAACATTATAATAATAAATGAACTTTAAACAACCTTAAAAAGCAAGTGGTTTGCAAAATGAAATAGAAAGAATATAAAATAGAAAACAATGACTAAATGTTGTTTCTGTCATCAGAGAACTAAAAGCAGAATGGATGGATTTCCACTAGTAAGTAGTGTATGATCAATCCACTATTCCAATTAACTCCCTGCTCAAAATAATGTTTACTTCTGATCAAGCAGTTACTATGGTACATATATTAATGGGAATTAAAACTCTGTTCTAATGCAGATTGAGAAAAATCTGCATTTGCTTCTAGTAGTTCATATTAAATTAATGAAGGAGAAATAGTTTTAAAAATTTTGAAAAGAATTCCATAGGTGTACTTGTGATTACAAAGTGACTAAGTGGTATATGGGAATAACTTATTTTTCACTGAATGATCATCTTTCCCACAGTTTACAGTTTTGCACAAGTCTGTTCAATCTGTAAGGAACACATTCATGAGGTCACACTTCCTTTGGGCTTTTCCAATAGTAGTGCCATTATCTCCTTGCAAAGGGAGTGTCCTACACTATGGAAATTGTGGATAACTTTTTCCCCTGGCAAAATAATTCACCCAATTTCTCCACCCAGAAATTCAATGAAGAATTTCAATGGTTGTTTATGCCCAACTCCATGTTAACTTAGCAAAGAATATTCTTTGCCAAATAACCTGCTGGCTGACCTTATCCAAGAACTTGTTGCAGTAATAGTTCAATAATGTAAAACCTTTATAGGTAGCCCAGATGGAGAGGCACATTTCCTGTTTGGATATTTTAAAGAGAGACATCTGTCTGAGAAACAGACTTAGTCCTCATGACATCTAAAGCAGGAGTATAAATAAGTATTGCTAGCTGCTTTTATAGACTTCAGAGTCACTGAAAAATGGATAAGGCCAAAAATGTTGGACACTGAGGGGAGGGGTAGTTAAGAAGCAAAGTTAAATGCCTTTGGTCTTACAAATATTCAAGGAAACTATTTCATGCTTTAAAACTCCCAGCCCTTTCCCTCAAATGAGCCATGATCAAGCCTACTTTTGGATTACGGATCTATTTTATGAAAAGCTAGATGTAGCCCTTCAAGGCAATGGAAATTGACCAGTTAAAAATAATTTTTAAAGTTGTATAATTTTCCTCATTTCAGTTTTTCAATTAATGTTGTACCAAAGGAGTTGTAACAAATTTTTTCAAACATTTTGATAAAACACTAATAATTTAATGCTGATGGGAAAAGAAATGTGGATTACCTTAATTCTTGAGAAGACACTACTGGTGTGCATAACCAATACTTACTTATCCAGAGATGTATGTTCATCCACCCTTCATTAATGTGTGCTTCTCTTTGAATGTTTCATTCAAAATACATTAAAAATTACAAAAGGGTTGGTGTACTAGGGTATTTTAACTAACTACAAGTTTAGAAAAATGCTATGTTAAACCAGAATAGTATAATAAGAAATCACCTTGCAATCTTAAATGAATTCAGATTTCCAAAACCAGATGAATTCATCCCAGGATGTAGAAAACCCTATCAGATGTGATCTCAAATCAACTGACATAGTCTTTGAAACTTTATGGAGAAATGATATTGTCCAGAAGATGAGAGAAAGGCCAGCTACAATATTTAATAATGGTAAATATTATTAACCTCCCAATATTCAAGGAAGAGGAAAGATCAGGAAGATACAGACAAGTTGCTTTAACATCTGTACTAGACAAGAAACTAAAACAGATTGTATATGTCTATAAGCATATTCTTAGAAAAGAATGGAGCCATACCATCACCCAGCATATGTTTGTCAAAAATGAGTCACATTAAACTATCTCTTTTTATGACTAATTTGGAAGACCAAGGGAATGCTGTGAATGTACCATACCTTTATAAAACATTTGACAAATTTTTTTGTTGACAAGATGGTAACTGTGAACTAGAGGGTAATGCAGCTCATTAGAATTGCACCTAATTAAAGAATTGTACCCAAAAGTTATTTAATCAAAAGTTCTGCATTGCACTAGATGGATCTATGAAACATAGTTTCTCAGAGTTTTATTCTTAACCAATGCTATTCAATATATGTATAAATAAATGAAATACATGTTTAGCAAATTTGAAGATGTCACCCAAGCTCCAGGGATTGGCTAACACTTTATAGGACAAAATCATGATTCAAATAATCTCAGCAGGATTGCATACTAGGTCAAATCCAACAGGAAGGTGTTCAGCTTTAATTTACGTAAAGTCCTGCAAGTAGGTAGGAAAAATTTAAAAGGCCGACTTAGCTTGGAAACAGCCACTAACTGAAAATGAATAAATTATGCAATGCAACAGCTAAAAAGGCCAGCACAGATTTTGTCTACATTAATAGAAAAACTACATCCAAATTATAGGAAGTAATAATTCTATTGTACTTTTACAATACTTAATAGCACACTTGGAATACTATGCCTAGTTCTGGGCACTACATAATAAGAGGCATGAAGAAATAAGATCAGGTTTAGAAAATAGCTTCCAAGTTTATCAAAGATCTGGTAATTAAATCTCATGTTTAGCTTGCAAAACAGAAGTCTAACAGGAGATATAATAAAGTTTATTGATAAGTCTGTCACATGCAAGAAGGAATTGATCTATTTTCTGCTGAAATCAGAGGCAGGGCAATGACTAATAGCTTGAAATTAAAAGGAGATAACTTTAGGGTAAATATTAGAAGGAACATCCTGACAGCAAATATCTATGAATATTTCATTAATATTGGTGTACTAGGGTATTTTAGGGAAAAGTAGTAAAAATGGCAAAATTTTGCAAAGTTCCTTAAAAAGGCAACTGGACATTAAAATACGAGATGTTATTGAAGATGTTTCACCTTCTATCTGGGAAGCTTTTTCAATCCATCTAAAAATAAAAAAAGAATGGTCAGGAAATATGTACATTTCTAAAAAAGGGTGGGGGAAGATGAGAAACCATAGCAAGCATTTTTTTTCCTTCCAGCAGGGTTTTCCCAGATGAGGCTTGTATGGAAGATCCCTGCAAAAAAAGCAGACAGTCCTTAGACTTGATTACAAGGCAGAACAGGTGCCAACTGGTGCATCCTTGGAATTAAAGCAACTGCTCTTTGCTAAGCACACATGGAATTCACTTGACATTAGACTTAGAGAGAGAAATGGGTTGATTGGAATTGCTGTCCTTAAACTGCCATGTTGGAGGTCATACTCAAATCATACTTACACATACAAAATCCCCCCAAGACCCCTTGGAATGGTTTAGAAATATACTTCAGATGTGCATACCATCTTTCTGAGTCTTATATACCTGGTAAATAAATTTGGATCATCCAGTGGTACATTAAAAGCATGCTCAAAGACCTAAAGTGTTTTTCTCTTGTTGTATCCAGACAACTGCTTGTCCACAGCAGACAGAGAAAGAGAGATTTTCAGTTAAAGATCATTTTTGGTCTTAGTTCATTTCTGCAAGTTTTACTGGCAAACACATTATATTCTGTTATATATCATATAAAAACAGATTTTCCTACAAAGATCACCCTCATTCATCGCATTTTACCAATTCCTCTAATAAACTGTAAGCAACAAGTACTCTATTGCTTGTCAAATGCAATTAAATCCCAGGTTCATTAATAAAGCATTCAAAAAATATAAAAATAAACAGAACTCTAGCAGAGTCCAAATTCAAAAGTACTAAGAAAAGAAACATGTCATTATCAAGCTAAATGTTAGGCTACATAGGTTGTGTCTGAGGCACAAGTTTTTGTACATTGAAATACTGCATGGTAAATTGAGTTTTCCTCATTTTTGCATGTATTTAGCATGTAAGAATTAGGAAACATGAAGGAAAGGACTGAGCTGATTCAAAACCAAAATTCTCAGAAAGGCTGAGAAGTGATAATCATTTTCAAAGGAAGCAAAATCACATTTTATTAATGCATCTGAAAGAGATCAGTTCTCTTGTATGTAAAGGCAAGTCTGTTAGTATGCTGGCTTAAGCAATCTGGTTCCCCCATTGTTCAGAACAAAAATGTCATCATCCCCAACTTCTGTGGCCAGTGGTGACAGTTTATAATTGCAGTCTAGTATATATCAGGAACAGGCAGGATAGTGCCCAAAACCTTATCTTAGTGCCTACCAGGCTTTCTAGCTCATTGAATGATTTTATTATTTTAATCAAAATATGATTATAATGATGATGATGAGATGATGAAATGGATGCTGGTGTATGCAACATATAATATCATCTGTGTTTGCAGGAATCCTTGAAGACTAGACACAGGCCCTAATTGCAAATTTAGGAAATAAAAATTCAGTATGTTGCTGCAGTCCTGTGCTTACTTTGGAAACTTGTCTTACTGCCAAGAAAGAAAGAAAAAAGACTAATCTGGTGGTTGATGGAAAGTATCCTGGTGGGTAAGAACAGGTGGCAGAGGATATCTATACAAGTTTGCCTTATGGCAAAGGGTATTTTTGTGACTGATCATGTCCACATGACAATTATTTTATGGAAATGCCCACAGAATATTGTCAAATGTGAATATCTGACCTGTCCTCCAAAGCTGCTTATTCCTTACCTGGATGAGACCAAATTGCCCACAATTTGTGTAGATCAATACTCCACATAAGCTATATCACATGGCAAAATGCAATATAATATTGCTGGCATACAGTACTAATGACATTCCATTCTTTTTTTTCTTTTCATCAACTTCAAATGAAGCAGTGGATGTCTTAAATAAGAAGCTACTAGGCTATCTTAATCCCAGTAAGAAGACATGAAGATGATAGGCAACCTTGATGTTTTCCATAGAAGTATTCACACTATGATAGCCTTCATTTGCAGATGGAGAAGGTTCCCTGGCTTAGGCTTTGTAACAGGATTCAGTTTATTTCAAAGTTTGTTCCAAGAACAGAATATTTAACCAAACGGAATAGGATAATGAG
The DNA here is from genome assembly GCA_032468055.1 of Acrochordus granulatus. Taxonomy (NCBI): domain Eukaryota; kingdom Metazoa; phylum Chordata; class Lepidosauria; order Squamata; family Acrochordidae; genus Acrochordus; species Acrochordus granulatus. The sequence continues at coordinate 224,656 of JANHZU010000480.1, forward strand.
AATCAGCAGAAGTTGGACAATTATGACAAATTTGAATAATAATTCTAGGTAATTTGAAGGAGGGGATGACTTCACAAGCAAATTCGCAAGTCCCATTTTTGTTCTTTATTTTTCCCACTTTTTTTATTTTGGTTACTTGAGGTTGTTTAAATTTTTGCAAGTATTTTTAGTGTTACAATTCAGCAGTAGCTGCTGCTGTACCATTACCATTATTCCTTTTCTGGGGCAGACAAGAAATTTACACTCTGATAGCTTCTTGAAATCCTTGATTAGCAAACAATAATACTTTTATTTATTTATTAAATTTATATGCTGCCAAATTCAAACGACTTATGCAACAGAAAAGGAAAATATGTAAATACATCACTATAAATTAAATTTAAATTATACTTAAATGAGGTTTAATAAAATTTTGTTATTTTTAAATTAATTTTTAAAACACTTTAGAACTTGCCCAAAATCACAAGTTCTTGACTAACAGTTCTCAGTGAAAAGAGGTAAGGTAGCCACCAGCCAAAAAAAAGTTATATATGTACACTTCTGGATTAGAAAGTATGAAAAGAATCATAGTGGCAATTACCACCTGGATGTGCGGCCACTTTGCACCATCAAAGCTTGAGACTCAGAATATGAAGCATTGTGTGTCTCCAGAACATCTGATATAGCCATCAAAGACAGAATCTTCTTTGTTCTTTATTTTTATGATTTGCAAATGTTATCCATTTACAAACAGCATTGTCAGAGGGTGGATCCCCTGAAAGCTACCACCTAGATGCCAAGTTTGCACATTTTTCATTTACTCAATTTACAGTCATAGACCAAAACACAGAAAGAAAAATATAGGAAACACTTAGGATTTCTTTTATCCAGAGGCAGAGTATTTATCTTGCTGGATCAGGATTTGGTTTTTGATCTTAAAGGCATCAAAGTAAAATTTGGACATTGCCAGCGATGTAAGACTGAACTGATCAGCAAGCAATAGTTGAATATTAAAAGGTCCAAACATCCTGGGAAGGCCACTTAAAGAGATAAAATGTACTTGTTCCTAATATCTCTGTAGAAGAGTCATTATAATACAGCATGGTTTAGGGATTCCATTGCATTCAATCCACAAGGACATAATTGCTCATTATTCTTCTGAATTTTCCTTCCAAAAGAGCAGTAGGAAAAACATCACAGTGGACCAGAGTGAAGTCCACTTCTAAATTAGGTACTATATATAGTTCTATAGCTGACTGGTTTCCACATAGAAGCAGAGCTGTTTAAGAGAATATTTTCAGATTCTGTTCTTCATACTATATCCAATATACATGACTTTGAATAATAATTCAAAAGTAATAATAATAATATCATAATAATAAGTAATAATATCATAAACTAATAAACTAAAACATGTTTTAGCTTAGTGTGCTGTATGAAAACAGTCCATATGGTCAGTAGAGGTTAAAGTTTGTCTTACAAACACAGAAATTATGAGTGACTAGTAATAAGATGGATGGACACAATTATAGCAGCGATTAGTACACCACTGGAAGACATGAAGGCCAGACTGGGATCAGATCACTCTAGAGAAGGTCTATGTATGTGATCATTAAGAGTCCACACTGATTTGATGGCACATAATCAAACCATGGAGAAATTGTGGAGAACCGTTGTATGAACATAGCTAAATATATTTTTGTTTTGCCTTTTTTAAAAAAAATGATCTGTTTTTCTACAGTTTCATGGTTCTCTTTGTAACTCTGTATTTATTATGTTAATTTGATATTTACTGAAGGATCTGCAGTATGTCTCAACTGAATAATGTGAACAAAAATCTTCATTCTAGCTAGAGGAAGGGTTCATACCTAGTAACATGGAAATCAGTCTTAGAAGTATCTCTCAACCTTATTACTGAAGTCCCAATACAAATAAGAGACGATAATTCTTCCCCTCCAGTTACATTTCTAGTCCTGTTTTTAAGAGATGATAAAATAAACAATGCAAAGAATGTAACCTACTACAGAGGAAACTTCTCTCAAAATAATCCTCTTTAACAATCAGTTTCTTTGCATCAATGTCCTTTTCTAGGCATTAATTCCAGATCTATAAAAAGGGGCATTAGTTTGTCCCACATTCATTCTAAATTTATCTAAAGGATAAACTAAGAAGAATTTAAAGAGCTTCTATTACAAACAAACAAACAACATAAACTGGCCTTCTTGGTTTAAGATAACCTCAATAAATACATCCAATATAGATATTGGATGAAAAAAAGATAACCCCAATAAAAGCCATTTTTCAACAACAACTTGGCCAACTTTTTTCAACAACAACTTGGCCAAGAAATTGAGGTCTAATTCCTTATTTTTAAATATTTGGATTTTTTTTGTATCTAACTGGAAAGGCCAGGAACAGGCAAAATGTTGATGTAAATTCTACTTTGATATAAAAAAACACTATGTAATTTCAGCAAAAGTATATTATCAAATAGTATATACATAAAACATGCTTATTTCTCCAAATGCCATCACAAGGAAGTAACTTTTGCTGCAAAATGTTAATTTTATGCTAAAACTAAAGATTCTAATTATTTAAAATAGGCAACTTGCAATATAGTCAGTAATCATAACTATGAACTAGCATTTTCTTTAAATGAAGGGGAAAAAGGAAGAGTTATCCAGAAGCCTTGCTGCTTTCTGCCAGGAGCTTCATCAGCTGCAAATAGTTCTGTTCACAAATCCTTTTGACAGCAAAAATACTTTTAAATTTATAGTTTTGGCCCTCTTACCAACAATATTATCCAAAGCTTAAAATAGAGAGTAGGCGGGAAACTTTGATGTGGACAACCGTGCAAGTTGCACTCCTCTAATGCTCTGCTCAATCATAACAAGGATCTGTTCTCCCCCTTACCTAACCCACAATATGTACACTTTATCCTTGAAACTGAATCCTTGAAAGCCCTTGCAAAATAGCAGTCAACATTTTTGGAAACAGCTGACATTGGCTTGCTTGCACTCATCAGCATAATAAAGATGTATGACTTTCACTGGTGAGAAACGCATCATTCAAGCACTGATTAGAGGGGTGTTAAAATGTATGAGTTAAGACTTTTAAAGTTCTAGGAAGTTTCCCCCTTGTTTTTAACACTTAGGTTAACACTTCTTTGCACTTATCACTTCCAGTTTAGCCTTTCATCCAGAAGGGCTGTTTGCCACTTCTACAAATACATGCCTGTTATGACTGGAAATGTTATGTAGCACAGAGAGGAAGCTTGTAGGTGGCATGTTTCCTTCTAAAAATAAATGAAATCTTTACTGGACATAGTGGCATTTCCTTGGGATGGAATACAGTGATGCCTCACAAGACGAGATTAATCCGTTCTGGAAGAACGCTCTTAGCGCAAAATGCTCGTAAAGAGAAACGCAGTTTCCCATAGGAAACAATGGAAAGTCAGATAAT